>JAQHUG010000215.1:662093-679697 GCA_028555095.1 Dicrostonyx torquatus | reverse complement strand
AGATGATAGATGGATGGATGATAGATAGATAGATAGATAGATAGATAGATAGATAGATAGATAGATAGATAATAGATAGACAGATGATAGATAGATAGATAGATAGATAGATAGATAGATAGATAGATGATAGACAGACAGACAGGAGCCTTATTTAAGAGGGAAAATAATCTTTTTTTTTTTTTTTAGGTTTTTTTCCCTCCACTTCCCCACCCCCAAGGAAAACTAGTCTAGGAATCTAAAGAGTCAACTTTTGGTTGGTTTGGGTTTGGGTGCTGGAGGCAGAACCAGGTCCTGGTGTGTGTTCCCCGAGTGCTCTAAGTAACACTGGAGCTACATCCCCAGCTTTCCACCTCTGAGATTTGAAAGTGCATCCAGGATCTTACTAAATATAGAAATAAGTGCATAACACCTTTTAAAATAAAGGCCAGTTAAGTGGGAGAAGAAGAGAAGGGAGGGTGGGAATGGAGGATAGGTTCAGCCCACTCGGCACAGTGCTCGTCTGATAGGCACGAGCTGTATATACCACAAAAGTGTGCGCACTTGGCTATACAGTGGTTCAAGGCAAGCCTGGGCGATATAAAATCCTGTCTCGGGGAGGGGGGGCTGGAAGGAGGGATGGAATAGAGGAGAGTGGGGCCGGGGAGGGACTTGCCCTGCCTGCGCCAGAGGCTATGGTTCTAGGGAGCATGGTGGGGGAGTGGGGGGAGCAAGACACCCAAGGTAAAAATCACTGTGGGAGATGAGAGGGATGTAGGGACAAAAGAGTCGCTGATTGAACGAAGAGGCTGTGAAAGGGAAGAGAAAGTAAACACCTCCCACCCAGAACCTCTGGCCAGTCCCTTCTACCTCAGGTTCCAGCCTCTTTCAGCCAGGACCCAGGTACTTGGAGGGGGAACAGCGCCACCTTGTGGGCTATTTGTTCCCAGTCAGGAGCCCTTACGTGGCACTGTTGCCTTTTTGCAACTTTGAACACACTTTTCTTTTTGTCTAAGAGGCATCAGAGTGCTTCAAGTTTTGGGGTGAAGATCAAACAAGATTAAGATAAGGCCTGTAGCTTTTCCTCACCAGTATTGTTCATCTGCAAGTTTCTTTCCGCTTTGGTGACCCGACGTCACACCCTTCAAAGGACAGCAGTGGAAACCTTGGGACTCAAGTGCTACCAGCTGACTCGGCTTGGGATTCTGGCTGCAGACTTGCACGGAAAGGCTGAATTGGCAAAACTCACCCTGGGGGTGATGGTGTTTTCCATGGTAGGAAGGATGTAAGGGGGTCCCCACTGACTGCTGGTGTGGGTCCTAGGAGGATTTTTTTTTTTGATGAATAGCATTACACACAAAGAGTTCTGTATAAAAGTGTACTTTATGACTTGAAACCCTGCCAGCAGCCTAAAGGGCCAACGCGAGAACCGCTGAAGCAGAGAACAACGCCAAAACCAGTGGAGTGGTATGCAGCCGCCAAAAATGCTGCTGTTTCCCAAGATCCGCTTTGAATCTATTTCCTAAAAGAGTTATCGGTGAAGATCAGCAACACACAGTGTAGGCAGTCCCAAAAAGTCCATAAATACTGTATTTTAAAAATCGCTCTATTTCTCGCTATTACTGCTCATTTTTCCTGCTCTATGTGTGCATTTGTCATCATTTTCTACACTGAAAATGTAATACTTCTTAGATAGGGAAGAATATTTTTTATAAGTCTCAATACCAGTCTCCCTTGCATTCTTACCTGTGTCTCCCAGGCCAGGTGAGGGACCCTTTTAACATGGACCACAGATTCCTCCCCTGTCAGCTTCTGAGTTACGCCATCACCCACCAGTCCCCCTCCAGAGGAGCAGACATGGGAAACTGGTTTGTTGCTCTATTTAAGTCTCGGTGGTAGTGTTGCCATTGCTGTTTTGTTTTTGGGTTTTGCTTGTTTGTTTGTTTTAGGTTTTCCAAGATGGGTTTCTCTGGCTGTACTGAAACTTGCTTTGTAGAACAGGCTGGCCTCAAACTCACAGAGATCTACCTGTTTTTGCCTCCCAAGTACTGGGGCTAAAGCTGTGTGCCACCATGCCTGGCTTAGGTTTGAGAGTTGTTGACAGGTGTTTTATTTTCCCAGTGCCGAGTCTGAACCCAGGGCATCACACACACTGGACGAGAACTCAACCAGTGACCTATAGCACCCAGCCTTGGAGCCATTCTTGATGTCTGTGTATTAGGATAGACAGGTGTGACGGTGTACTGCATTGATTCTGAGTTGGCCTGGTGTCAGAATGATGGACTTAACATCCCACTGTTGTGTCCTCATGAGCCGCTTGGCGAGGCGACTCTGGAAATGGCCATTATATCTCTCGAGGTGGCTGAGAATGGTTAGGCTGTGCCACACAAAACTGCTATTTTTATGGATCAAAATAGGTGAAAACTGTCAATCATAGTCATCCGACCAACGCATATAGTTTCAGTCAGCTCAGTCACGTGTCCTCAAAGAAATGCTATCCCTCTTCACAGACCATAGGGTGTGTGGGTAGGAAGCAAACAGGAGCCAGACTGCAAAGACAGAGGCCTGTCCAGGCTGGCAGAGAAAAGAGCTGGCCCTCAGGTGCCAAAGACTGGCGAAAGCTGCCCTCGGCTCCTTCTAAAGTTCCCTCTTCCTCCATATGCACTGGCCCCTCACTCTCCTGACCTCATTAAAGTTACACAGTAGAATTTCTCTCCCAGTCAGAGCCATGTGGGCCCCACCTCTTGACGCCATAGAGTTGACATCACACAGGGACCCTGAACCCTCCATTCAGCATATCCCTGGGGCACAGGTTTGTTGGCAGGTTCTGGGGTAGCAGTTCATGCCCATACCAGGGAAGGTACCAGGTGTAAGCACTTTGGTTGTAGTCCTCACCCTGTTCCTCATTAACTGTTGCTGTAAGTTCCATTGTACCAGGCATTGACAAACTCAAGACTGAGGAATGGGGACCCACTGTCAGGGGCAGGAAAAGACAGAAACACAGTTTGTCAGCTGCCAGCTGTGGGAACTCCACTGGCAAACAAAGCCAAATGGGCCATTTCCTTGAGACATAAGATTCTGAGTTGGCTTTCTTTAAAAAAAAAAAAAAAAGATTTATTTAGTTAGTTATGTATACAACATTCTGCCTGCATGTATGCTTGCATTCCAAAAGAGGGCGCCAGATCTCATTACAGATGGTTGTGAGCCACCATGTGGTTGCTGGGAATTGAACTCAGGACCTCTGGAAGAGCAGCCAGTGCTCTTAACCATTGAGCCATCTCTCCAGCCCCTGAGTCTGCTTTCTTTTGAGACTGAAGCTCTGCCCTGGCCAGAGGAGAGCTTTGGACTTGTGTAGGATGCACCACTCAAACTGAGGTCTGTGTAGGAACACTCAGCTGGCATGTTGGGGCTCATCAGAAAGGGGGGCTGTGAGCAGAAAGGGCGAAGGGCTCTAAGGTGTTTACAATCTTAAGTTAGCTGCACCAAGACAGTGACAGATTGTATTAGGAAGCGACTCTCCATTGGCTCATCCCTAAGGTTCCAAGCAGACCTGTGCGTAAATGCTTATGACAGTGTTTTAAGTGAGCAATTAAAGGCCACGCCCAAGTTCACCATATGTGAGGAAGAGAGGCAAACCTGTATATCCTACACTGCACAATCCATTTCCTTCTCCAAATTGCAAGAAATATGAAAGAAAGAAACATTCTAGAGTTGAGATTTCTAACCTAGTAGCTCAGAGACTCTAGAATACTGCCAAGTTATGGATAGGAAGCTGCTCATTCAGATGGGACACCCAGTGTGGTTCAAACCCTTGTTTACGCTTGTTGCTTGTTTGTTTTGAGACAGGGTCTCTCTATGTAGCCCTGGATGTTCTGGAACTTGCTACAGAGTCCAGGCTAGCCTCGAACCCACGGAGATCTTCCTGTCCCTGCCTCCTGAGTGCATTACCATACCCTGCACCACAAACTTCAAAAAGGAGAGGACAGGAGGGAAGGAGGAGGAAGAGCAGATGGTAAGGTGGTCTTACCCTAACCATCTCCTCCTTCACAGTCCAACTCCTCTGAGCCACTGTCTCTGAAGCACCAGCCACGTCATCACGATTCAGACGTTATTCATCACGCCATTGTTTTAGCTGTGCCAATTCGTGGCTCTCAGCAGCCATCCCTGGCATCTCACTGAAATCACGCGAAGATGCTAAGCTGACTTAAGCAGCCTTCTACTCTCCTGTCTCCGCAGTCCGGGACGGACTGAAGGACAAGCTCATGACTGGACGTGCTGTGGGAAAGCTAGCTGAGACAGTCAACTGTGGCTAAAGCCAGTGTCCTGCCATAGCCACACAATTAGAGGATAGATGTCCTCTCCTGCTGGGCCACAGGCAGAGCAAGCATACGTCAGCCTCTTCCTGTGGAGGCAAATCATGAGCCATAATGTAAACCGCCAGTCATAGATGGTTTTTCTATAGCAAATACGAAAGGTAGAATCCTGGGTCAAGTCAGAGAAATAGGAGGCTGATGCTAGGGAATACACTGAAAATCTGGGTTTCATGCTGATTACCTCAACTGAACTCCATCCAGAACATGTCATATGGCAGGATCTCCAAAAAGGAATTCAATATCTAAATATTGATCCTGAGGTCAGACTGAAGCTGTCCCCGTCTGCGCCGGCACTGAGGGGCTTCCCAGGAGCCATTTGCCAGCCTCCACAAAGGGGCTGTGAAATGACTTCCTTTGATCAACAGGGACAGAGTCTAACTGCAAGGAAACGGAACTCGTACATTTGCAGAATACCTACTGCCTGACTCCTCTCTAGGCAGAAACAGAGCTCCTCAGAGAACTCCCCTCTAAACGGCATGGCGTTCTCAGTTGAGGAGCGGTGCTTCATGCTCCCTCCGCTCAACCGGACTGTCATACAGCAGCCAGTGGCCACAGAGGGACCAGCTGGCTGCCTGCACCGACACCAAATCTCCTGCCTCTCCACTATGTTTCCCAATAAGTTGTAGCCCTGTGAGTCCCTCTCCCAGGTTCAGGACACAGGGCCCACTCCTTGCTAACAAAAGAAAGTGGTAGAAAATCCTGTGCACCCCGAAAGCAGGTGTCAGCTGTCTGTGGCCAGAGGCACCAAACAAGAGACTCCAGCAATTTTTTTAATTATGTAAATGATGAAAGCTGCTTCTTGCTATTTCCTTCCCATCAGAACTCTTAGAGCATCCGAGGCTTTGATGAATGAGGCCATATCCAAAACTGGTATTCGTGTTACCCAATAAAGACACCACGGGGTTGTTCCGGGCTCAATTTTGGCAACTTGCTCAATATTCAAGCTGGGCTTTTTTTTTTCAATTTATTTGTTTTTTTCCCCTTGTATCTTATCGACCAGGTACAAAGGGATGTTGTTTAAATGAGAAAAATCTCTTCCTTTGCATACTGTTCTAAACTCAGTGGGTTCTCTTTGCAGCCAGGTGAGAAAAAGTTGCAATTTCAATGCAGAAAGCCCTTCTGAATGCCTGCGGCCTGGGAGGTATAATGAACAAGCCTCAGTCTTGGATCACTTCCCAGACCCACAACGCAAGAACGCTGTGGTGTCTAAACAGGAGTCCCTGGCTTTCTTTCAGTCCCTAGTCTTATTAGGCTTGATGCTTCTTTATTATGTTTTGTTCTGCATCTCTAAATCCCCGTTCTGAAGCATAATGCCGCAAACATGGGTTCTGCGCGCCCAAGAGCATTGTCCCCCGGTCGCCATGGTAACTCAAGCGCATCCACCAAGCACTTTTCCTCCAAACCAGGAGCATCCTTGCTCTCTGAGCCTGCACCTTGCACACACCCCACCCCCACCCCCGGGGAGAGGGGTTTTTGTTTTGGAGCAGGAGCGGGGTGGGGGGGTGCTGGGGAGACGGGGGAGCCTAAGGGGCAGTATGACTGTATTTTATCAACATGATTAAAATACCTGGAATACACGTCCAGTTTCAATTTATTATTGCTTCACCTGTGCCGAGAGGAGAGCCTTCGGCAATTGACAAACAGGTTGAAAGGCTGCTGGGGTTCTCTTTGGTGCTAGTGGGTCGCAGATGCCGAGGTGTGGTTTCCTGCTAACGTAATAGGACTTTATACTTTATACTTTATGGCATCAGGGAACCTCAAAGCCACCCTCATTAGGCCCCACAGCCCCCTGAGAAGTGACGTAGGTTCCCCCACGTTCAGCTAGCTGCCTGCACATAGATAGGACCCAGCACCACAAACAGGGCACGGGAGCCCCGCCTGAGGGAGCTGCCCACTGGTTTAATTACACCACAGCTGAGCCCACCATTCGCATTTTTAATTCTACTCATTAAACTGACGGTTTCTGTCAAGGGAGACTTGTCTCCGCACTTCTCAACTTTCTGAACGCCTGGAGCTGGTCCTGTTCTGCAGGAACCAAGCATGCTGACAAAAAAACCAAGAGCACATTCCATGGTTCCTACCTTATAGCGCAGGTAACCTGCCTTAGCAGAGTGGCACAGGGTCTGAGGGAACCCAGAAGTGCCTGTCTCTTTGGTAAACACAAGTCATCTAAAACTGTCCTCACACCCTGAACCACAGTGCTAAGAGCAGACAGGGCCTTGTATCCAGAAACACAGGCTGTTTTCAGCTATGGAACGGGTACCCCGGAGAAACTCCGTTAACTGCAAACTGGACAGCTAGCCAGGGGTAGAGGGCCCAGGGTCATTGCCACAGTGCTACTCCACTGTCTCTCCCTGGAGGTCAGCAGTGTAAGGGTCATGTGAATTGGGATTGCATCTGTTTTGTTTCTGGGGGCAGGGGAAGGGGGGCTGGCATGCAATAACCCTTCAAAAACTTTCGCTGATGACTTAATATCTTCATCAGTCCTGCCCAGCACTGTTCAAGCAAGAACAGGCGACGGATCGGAAGAGCCACCTGAGTCCCATGTCTACGTAAGGCTCCACACTAGGCCTTCGTCATGTGCCCTCAGTCTAGACTCTAGAGAGATTTCCTTATTTGGGACTCAGCTCACAAGGCACCCCCTTTTTCTGACCCCTCCCCCATTAGTTGCTTTTGTACCATATTTTTTTTTTTAACATTTAGTGATTTATTGTGGTGGGAAGTGCATGCGGAGGCAGAGGACAACTTGTAGAAGGGGTCCTCACTTCCCACCATGTAGATTCCAGGAATCAAGTGTAGATGACTAGGCCTGGTGGGGACTGCCTTACCCACCCACCATGCCAGCTCAACACCTCTGGCTTCACCCCATCCGTTACAGCAGCTACAGATGTTTAAGCTAGTCTGCCTTGCATACAGCCCACCCCCCCACCCCCACCCCAGCTATGGTAAGGCCTGGATTTCAGCTTGGTTGACTGCTCTTCTCCCAGGCCCTGCATAGGAACCTGGTACCTAGGAAACGCTCAAGAAATGCTTATTGAGGCGATAAATGTGGGATGAGAAGATAAAAGAGAAAGTGCTAAAAGTTATAAAACCAAAAGTCCTTATTTCAGAACGAGAAATGTTGGACGCTGTCACTAGACTTGCCAGCAGTAAGGATGAACTAGAGCCTCCTAAACCTTCTTTAGATCTAAGCAAATTTTCAGAGTCAGTGTGTGTGTGTACAAAACACATCCATACAACATATCATTATCTTCCTGGCTCCAAGTGATCCCACGGTCGGTGTTCTCAGCCTCTGGGGGCTTTATTGCTGTAATTATAGAACAAGCTACCAGCGTTATAATTGGGTGGGTAGGATTATCTCTAGAGAACAAATAGAATACTTTCAGAGCCAAAACCGCCCAGTGGGTCTTCTTGGCCCATTTGACAGCTTTGCAAACTGAGGCTTTGGCGGTTTCAAGGATTTGCTCGAAGATACTTATGTGACTGACTATTCCTAAGAGAGAGCAGAGGAATTCTGAAAAGCAGCTCTGTAGTTTTATGTAAACAAATGGAAGTCAGTGGTGGAGGAGCTGGAGAGAGGGCTCATCCCTTAAGAGCATTGGGTGTTCTCCTAGAGGATCTGGCTTTGGTTATCACTCCGACAAGAGGCTCCTCAATAATGCCTGCACTCCAGTTCCAGAGGATCCAGGTTCTCCCCTGGCCTCCACGTGCACCTGCAAGCGCGTGGTAAAGATGCTAACACTCAGATACACACACGTACAAATACATAAGCAAATAAATAAATTCTAATATTAATGGAAGTCAGTTTCCAAGTAATTAAGCTTATCTCAGAACATAGAAGAAGGGAGAGATTTACTCCCCCTTCAAACAGTAAGCATCATTTTCCAAGGAGAAGTCTTCCTCAAGGGACGTGTCATACAGTCTCATCCAAAAGAACACTGAAGTGTTCGCCACCCAGGGTATCCTCTTGGGATCCTTCCTACTACTTCACAAAAGAAAAACTGTCTTGTAACCATCCTTCACCAATATCCTCCTTGGTTTTAGTAAAAAGATGGAAGAAAGACAGCCGAATATGTAAGATCACCATTCCTGGGAGGTGAACAGCAAAACACAGTACTCACTTATGTCTCGCCTGCCTTGGCCATCCCCCACCCTGACACACACACCCAGTCAGCTCCCCTCAATCTGTAGCTGGTTTTCTCCTTGTGCCCGCATGGTGCAGACACTCCGGCGACTGTCCATCACTGCTTTTGCCCTGCCATCTCCACCTGCTTTACTGGGAAAGGGCCATTCCAGATCCACAGCAAGGATCCTGGTTGCCATCTTAGCTGAGAGCAGAGCCAGGCAGACCCTGAGATGCCTCCCGCCTTCCCTTTGCCTTGTGTCAAGAGTCTATGGGTCTTGGTACCTCTTGTCTTTCAGTCTTCCATTGGTATGACAATTCTCCTACACACGTCTGCTCCGTCTCTGAAGAGTCAGGCCAGTGTGATGCGCCCATGCCAGCAAAGGCAGTATTTGATTGCTTCAAGATGAGCATAAAATCAAGTCGCTCTCCCATGTGAGCACGTGCTTGGCTGGGCTCCTCGGGCAACCATTGAACTAACACCTTGGAATCCTGCTCTTACAAATGTTCCTTCACGTTCCCACCATTTGTTTTTAAACATGACGACTGCCCTATAAAAAGGCTAACTTCTACAATGTTCCAAGTACTCGGTGTGTTTAAATACAATGACTGGCCCTAGCGATCAAGGCAGTGTGGGCCAAGCTCTCCCTGGGCACAAGTGACAGTCCTTCCTTGCCCTGTGGCTCATGTTCTCTCCCCTGCTGGACACACTAAGCCCCTAGAGGATAAGCCCACCTGTGATCTGTCTTTGCCACACCCCAGTGTCTGCTAGAGACTGCTTCTTTCTCAAATGAAATGAAGAGGTTCACTTTCTTTTCCTATTCTTGTATCAAAATACCCATATTACAACAGTTGATCCAGGATTGGCCACTTCAAAATGGACAATTCAGCATTGTTAAGTATTCCACAACATTGTACAAAATCACATTTTTTTCATTTTAAAAAGAAACACTTATTTATAAGTAGCTCCATAGCTTTTCACAAGAAGTGAATAAACAAACAAACGAATAAATAAATTACAGAGGCCAACTTGAATGAGTGAAGACAATAAGAGCGCTGTTGCCTTCCCGTACGCACACCGTTACCACTTCTCAGATCTGCTGGGATCGGCTCCCATCCTAAGATCATCTTTGTTAAACAGCTGCGCCCTGCTAGGTGCTGGGAAGAAATAGATGAAAAAAAAACGCAGCTGCTGTCTGTGGGGTTCACGATCCCAGAGCAGACCCAATCCCGCTTCTCATGCCCAATGCAAACCTCACAGCAGCAGGGATCTCTCTCTCTCTCTCTCTCTCTCTCTCTCTCTCTCTCTCTCTCTCATTTGTTTTTCCCCCACTACTTCCCCAGTGTGTGGAACACTATCAATAATAACCACACATAGGATGTTTCAAACGTCTGATAGGTAGCTAGTAGCTAGAACACTCACATAGTATATGCCAGACCTTCAGCTCATTTCCCAGCCCTGCAAAAAAATTGATTAACCAACTAAAAATACACAATGAAGGAGTTAATAATGAAAATTTGGCCACAAAGGAAAAACTTCTAAGAAGACAATAGATGGGGTCCATCTTTCTGGAGGGGTAACTGAAGGAACAAAGTCTCGCTGTGTAGCCCCAAATAGTTCCAAACTCACTCTCCCTGGCTTGGCCTCCCAGGTGCTGGGGAAAGCATCTTCCACTGCACCCAGCAAGTTTATTTCTTAAGACATTATTTTTTTAAAAAGTCTGGACATGGTGGTCCCCAACTGGAATCACAGCATGTGGGAAGTTGAAACATGAGGATCAGGAGTTTGAGACCAACCTGAGAAACATGGGAAGAAACTTTTGGAACAAACAAAAACAAAGACAAAATTAGCCTAGCCATCCTTATGAAAGAAGAGGGTCTTCTGAAGATACGTAGATACCAAGGAGGAGGCAAAATTGGAGTCCTGGAGAGAAAGGCATATCGTGAAGGGCTTTGCATGCCATGTTGAAAAGTGTTTAATCTCTATCTTACAAATAGAAAATTCTTAGACAATATACATGAACTTTGTTCTTTGAAAAAGTCACATGTATATAGAATGTACTCTGATTACTCTTACCCCTCCACTCTCTTACCTCTCCCCCATCCCTGTTGTCCCCACTCCTCCACAAAATCCCTTCCCACATTCATTTTGTATTCTGGTCCACTGAGTTTAACTAGAGACATCTGTACGACCCTGGAGCCTGATGGGATTACCCATAGGCACAAGATTAAAGACAACGACTACCCTTCCCCCAACCAATCAGTAGCCAATCAGTAAGGAAGAGTAGCCAATCAGTAAGGAAGAGTAGGGACCTGCGAGAGCCATGACTGAGTATTAACAGGCCCAGTCTCCTCAGAGAGAGTTGGCGTCCACCTGCACACCTTCCACTCATCCCTGCAATACAGTAGCTTTTCTTCTACATACATAATGGAGTGTGGTCCGTTTCTAGGGCTTCCTGAAACAATTCAGGCTGTGCAGTTTCTGTTTTAAGGCCTGTCTCTGAGAACTGGGATGTTTTGGTCTAGAGGAAACTGGCACTCAGCAGCTCCCCTCAAGTTTGAAAACTTGAAGACCAACAGCACGCCTAAGTTTCAGAGAATACACACGCAGAGCTGAGTGGCCATTTTGCTGTTTGCAATGGATCCACGGTACTCGTTGGGTATCGTCTTGATAGAGTCTTCATGGACCCCTGACCACCTTCAGACATTATCTTGGCAGCAGGTTGGGTTACCCTCCCCCTTTGTTTGAGAGGTCCAGAGAAACTACCAATTACTGCTGAACTGCCTTGCATAAAGCAGCCCTTGGGTCGGAGGACAACACCCTGGAGGAGCATTTGCAATGATGATGTAATTAATACAGTCATGACGTATAACCACATGGAATGGTTTTATTGACAGAGACTTTTCTTCCTCAGAGAGAGGATGTGTCCACCCGCTTGCCCTTCACAAGCCCCCTCTGCGATACAGTACCTCTTCCTCTACACATGTAAGGATTTTCTTTGACACCCATGAGCCTAGATACCTCTTGAGCCAGGCTTTGTGGCACCACTCCCCTTCACAGCCTTAAAAAACATCAATTCACACAAATATTTGATCTAGAGCCACAAAGCCATGGCCACTGACTCCTCCGAAAGTCAACACTTAGATTTATCGACTGAGAGGGACACAACTGACCGAAGCTTCACCCAGTTCAATATTTGTCCAGAGACGATAAATCTCAACACAGGCCCAAACTGAAAGTCGATGGATATGTATTGTTAAATACTTTCTTCTGGCAAAAGGAATCAATCGGGTATGGATTTTGAAATAATTCCATTTTGATTGGAGCGTGGGACCAGATTGACAGCGCTGGAAGAAAACGAAAGGTGGAAGGCGCGATGGGAACAGCTGCTCCTTGTAGTCCATGGTTAATGTGGCCCTGTGTGCAGCACTTAAAGCCAAAAGACACCCTGTCATCTGCCGAGCATCCAGAGGCTGCTTTATGTGAGATGATGTCATCATAATGGCAGAGTGTGTTAAGCCCTCTGCAAATCCCCCGCAGGGTATTTGGGCTACATGGGAATCAATTACAGGGAAGATAAATGGTACATTCGAAGTGTCTTTTGGCTTATAATTCACTTCTGATCTATGCTGCTCTGATGAGCAACAAACGATTCAGATAAACCTCTAGGTCATGTTTGGACCGGATAGTTTTTTTCATTAGACAGAAAGTGACCATTCTGATAACAGAAAGAGCAGTTTGTGGAAGATTGGAGAGTGTTGCTCTCCTTAGGGCAGCCAGAAGAACCACTAGGGTGGGGCAGAATGCTGGCAATTCCACAGTATGCCCAGGCCAACTTGGTCTTGCTCAGTCCCCGGGGCAACTATTCCTATAAATTGTACTTACGCTTCCAAGATGCAGCCTGGTGAATACATTTCCTCAGCTCTAGGTTTTTGTTTGCTTGTTTAGTGGGGGTTACTTTAAACTTTTAGGTTAATTAATGTATGTGTATGAGTGTTTTATCCTCATGTATGCATATGTACCATGCCTATTCCTGGTGCCCAAGGAGGTCAGAAAAGGGCAGATACCTGAAATTGGAGTTACACATGGTTGGGGAACACCATGTAGGTTCTTGGAACCAAATCCAAGTGCCTTGCAAGAGTAACAAGTGCTCCCTCTTAACCACTGAGCCATCTCCCTAGCCCTCCACCCCACCTTCAGGTGGGGGAGGGTTGATCTCAGAGTACAAACCACTCTTTTTCTTATCACTTTATCATTCCTTTTTTAAAGGTTACAATGCAATTCATTTCCCCCTTTCTGTTCCTCCTTCCAAACCCTCCTATTTATTCTTTCTCGCTTTCTCTAATTCATTGCCCCTTTTTCATTAATTGTTCTTACATAGGTGTGTGTGGTCCTACACACGTAAGTATAACCCTCTCAGTCTGTATAATGTTTCTATGTATGTATGTGTGTATGTATATAGTTTCCTTGGCTAATCACTTGGTATTAAATCACCAACTGGTACACCTTTACCTGGGAAGACTGTCTCCCCATCTCAACTCCGCTGTCTGTAGTTCTTGGTGTAGAGTTACGGTCACTGTCCACATTAGCAGGTCTATTGTTGTCCTTGTTCAGGCAGTCATGATGGTGACTTCTGCATTGATCCCTGAGCCGTAGGTGCGGGAGTTGTGTTGTTATGTGTCCATCACGACTCAGTTCCAAGCTCTACACTTTGATTGTTTGAGACTTTCTGTAAAACCACTCCTGTAAAACTACTGGTTATTTACTTTCTGTGTATGAGTGTGTGAGTGCCACATGTGTGCCCTGCCCCTGTGGCCAGATAAGGGTATCAAGTCCCCTGGAGCTGAAGTTAGAGGGTTATAAGCCACCATGTTAGTGCTGAAAACTGAGCCTGGGCCTGCGCAAGAGAAGCTACTGTTCTTAACTGCTGAGTCATCTCTCCAGCCCGCTCAGCTCATGCCATGATGCAACACGGATCTAATAACCAGAAGTTATGACTTTTGCCCTTCTGAAACTGTGGTCTCCTCAGTTCATCTCTTGACCAAGCCTGTTTCTGTTTTCCCCATTTCACTTATGAGCAGAGAGTGTGCTTGTCCATTTCCTGGTCACTTGGAGTAGGAGGGTCTTCTGTATTTCTGTGCTTTGATTGGTTAAATAAAGACTCTGCCTGGCTTGTCCATTTCCTGGTCACTTGGAGTAGGAGGGTCTTCTGTATTTCTGTGCTTTGATTGGTTAAATAAAGACTCTGCCTGGCTTGTAAGATAGGTCAGCCCTTAAGTGGGCAGAGTAGACAGAACGGAAGTTCTGGGGAGAGGGAAGGAAGTGTGTCAGTCGCCATGAGGCTCCTGCCGCAGATGGGTGTACCGTAGAACCGTCTGGTAAGTCACCCACCTCATGGTGACATACAGACTTTTATAATGGGTTAGTTTAGATGTGAGAGCTAGCCAAGAAAAGGCTGGAGATAATGGGCCAGGCAGAGTTTAAATGAATATAATTCTCATGTGGTTATTTCAGGCATATGCAAACAACCAGCGGCTGAGCGGGCCGGTGGCTGGGGGCTGGGAGCTGGGTGCCAAGAACACAACCTACACCTCTCCACCAATATACAACAGTCACTGGGATGTTTGCACTTCCTGTCACCACACCCAAAGGGTGCTCAACAGCCCTGCCCGAGAGTGTTGCAGCGGTGCCACCCCCAACAGGCTCTAACTTGGGGCACTGTCCTCACACATAGACTGTTGGTGCCTCACAGTCTGTTGGGCTCCACCCTCTCCATGACTTGATTCTATAATTCTGAGCGTTTTGAGTGCTCTGAAGCCTTGCCTGTAAAAGGTCATCGTTTTTGTATCAATAAAGTGAAACTCAACTATTTTCTCAGAATCCTGCACCAGGAAGTTTTCCTTAGTTCCCCACCAACATCTGGGGTGACTTCTCTGTTCTTTCAGCACCTACTGTAAACAGGGAGCCATCGTCGGGGTTTAATCTTTCCACTCTCTAACAGCAAGCACTAAAAGAGACAATCTCCACAGCTAATTATCAACGGGACTTATTTCACTTACTCTACTCACTAATTATTTGAGGGAGTAGGTGAAAGGTCACGGAATATAACATGTCTCTGCCTGTAGTTTTTCTACCCTGCTCTATTACATGTAGATTAATAGCTTTTGAGAGGAGCTATTTTCTCCATTTCTCAGAGTATGAATAACAGAGGGAAGAGTAAAGCCCACATTAGGGGTCTGGGGTCTTGGCCGGCTTCCTCTCTCGGCAGTATGTGGGGTAGAGTGTGGGTAGCAACACAGATGGAAACAGGCCATAAAGTCTGTGAGTTCCAGGCCAGTGGAGTCTGCTTTTTGAGTTATGAACTGTTTCCCTTGTTTCCATGGAAACAACAAAGTCAGCAAACGGATGGGGGGGGCATTCTACATGACAAGCACAGCAGCACACATAGCTTGATCTCCCAAAGTCATGCTGTATGCCATGTCCATGAACATGTTCCAGTGCTACTCCTGTCATGCTGCATTGTCACCAACCAGTATGTTCCCTTGTCTTGACTCAGGTGTGACCAGCTGACATTAAAGTTAATGTTTAGCTGGGCATGGTGGCACACGTCTGTAACCCCGGCACTCAGGAGTCTGAAGGAGGATAAGACTGTTAAAGTTAAGAGTCCTTTAATAGCTAGGGAACACAGTGAGGTTGTCTCAATTTTTTGGTTTTTAATGGCCTTTTTGGCATATATTTGATGGCCTTATTACACATATTTGAAGTATATAATTTGATAAAATTTGACATATATAGATAGATATAGATAGATAGATATAGATATTCACCACTTTGGTGCCAGCCTTTCCTTCCTTCCTTTTCTTTTTAACCCTTCCCCATGCTTTTTTCTTAAGTCCCTTGTGCTCCTAGCCTCCACACTAGTCTATTTCCTGTTACTGTAGGAAAGTTTCCATTTTCTGAGGCTTCACACGAATGGGGAGATAAAGCATGCACTCACTTTGACAGGCATCTTTCACCCAACATCATCATTGTGACCTTCAGATTGTTGAGTGTTCACAGTTTATTCGGAGTTAAGGTTTCTACACAGCTAAGGTGAAATCTTGAGAGGATGCTAAAGGCTGGAAATGGTTGACTCTAGGGATGCATGTTAGACTTGTCTACATTTGTCCTAGATGGATCTGTCCTGGGATTAGAAAAAAAAAGCCATGCCAATCAGCAAAGAGGCAAAGTCAAGAAGGCGCAAACTCCACGTGCAGGCTAACAGCTAAGAGAGGAGAGGGGCGAGCAACAAATGGATGCCCATTTCTGTTCAGCTCTCAGGCAGTTCCCCACCGTGCTTCCCCAGGATTCACGGTCACCCGTTCAGCCTAATGCTTTCCTGAAAACATCTTCACGTCCTTCCACTTCTAAAGCTCCCACTCCTACCATCAATAAAGCCTTTGACTTTCCCCACCTACCTTCAGCTGAACAAAGAAGAGTGACATTACCTCCCACTCAGAACAGCTCATTGGAAACCCCACTGATTGTGCTCAGAGTTTTAAATCTGCTGTGACTTGAGACCAATCTTTCCTTTTTCAATTTCTATGTCAGAGTGCCAAAGCCTGGCCTCATCCACCTTCCCCGCCACATCTCTGAGACTCGGCCCAACTAGGAAGCAAGCTACATCCAGGGTTGCCCAGGAAACAAAGGATCGATGTCTTCACAGGTGGGCGGCCTCCTCTGCACCCCACACTAGACAATCAGAGGCCTATGGAGGTGTGCATTGCTTCGTCACAGCTTAGTTCTAGGTGCAGGAACTGTGTCAACTTGTGAGCTGCTTTGTTTCCATCCCCATTCCTTTCACCCTAGAATAGCTTGCTCTCCTGCTCCTTTGCCCTTTGGAAACCTTCCCCGACTTCTGCATGTGCAGCACCTAAACCCCAGATGGCTGACTGCAGTGTGTATTGCAACTTCAGCACACTGTGTGCAAGGCATGGGGTTTGCTGCTTCTTTTACATTACAAAAAACCCATTTAGGCTCCGTGTGTGTTCCAGGCTGCTGGCACTGGCATAACTTACCTATTTAATGGGTGCACTTTAATGCATTAAATAGCACAGACTCCAAGGCTCTAGTTGAAGGCAGGGCAAAACAATTCTCCTGCAAGATAAAGGAGGCGCCACTTCAATTACTGGGAAAACCTGGGCATGAATGGCCAGGCCCAAAGAAATACTTTATCCAGACTGGTGCTTAGTGTGTGGCCACTCCTCTACCCGACACTTCACAGGTGAAGGACTCTGCTTCCCTCCCACTCCACTAAGTGACCTGTGCCAAGAATCTGATCATGTTGTTGGCTAAGCAGGTAATTACCTGTGACTTAATTGGCCATGCTACGGTTATGAGCTACAACTACTCCTCCGGGACTCTTTGTGTCAGGTCCTGGCCTGTCTTACCTACTTTGCCTCCCGTGTCCCTCAAGCCTTCCTTCCAGACCATGGAAACTGCCCGGCCTGATCTTCTAATCACCTACCAGGAACTTATGCAGTTTCCACGTCTAACCCGTGTGCTACTTTATCCAGCCTGCATCCAGAAACCCTCCCAGCAAAGAGATCCCATTCCCTTTCTCCTCTACAAGCACTTAGATCGTGCCGTGGATTCTGCCTTACTGGTAGCCACAGCAGCCTAGAAACCCATCACAGTAGGACCCATGGAGGATTTTTCCCACACGGCACTCTGCTTTCACTAAGATTAATGTACTTAATACTCAAAGAACCGAGTCCCAATGATGCTATTTAACTCACCAAAATCACAAAGCTAATAAATCACAAATGTGAGCCTGATGTAGTTTGGCTAAGAAACTAGGGCCTACACAGATCCCTGGCAGGCAGACAGAGGGGAAAGGGGCCACAGACAAATAATAAAAATGGCAAAATTCTGGCTTCTTCTGAACTGAGACAAAGGCCTGGCAGGCTTGTTCTCCTGCCTGCAGTGTCTCCTTTCTAGCTGACTGGTCCAGGCTGAGATATGTTTAAAGTTGGTCCTGAACGTGAAACTATGGTCCAACTGTAATGGTCTGTCCTGTCCCTTTAAGAGACAAGCCCTGCTCATTCCCCTAAGGCAAGCAGATCTTCCTTCTGCTTCCAGCCTGTGAG
>JAQHUG010000215.1:509012-556173 GCA_028555095.1 Dicrostonyx torquatus | reverse complement strand
AGCTAGTTCCAGCACAGGCTCCAAAGCCACAGAGAAACCCTGTCTCAAAAACAAAACAAAAAAAAATACAAAAAACAAAACTGATTAGTGACCTCATGTAAGTGGAGACTGCTGGTTCGTTTCCAGGCCACTCACCCAGACCCAAATAATCACACAGAAACTATATTAACTACAACACTGTTTGGCTGATGGACTCAGGCTTATTTATACCTAGCTTTTACATCTTAAATTAACGCATGTCTATTAATCTACGTATAACCATGAGGCTGTGGCCTATGGGTAAGATTTAGGCATTTTTCTCCTTCGGCAGCTGCATGCACTGTACAGTGTGCGCACACATGCACTGTACAGTGTGCGCACACATGCACTGTACAGTGTGCGCACACATACACTATACATAAGAAAATTAATACAAAACAATCATGACCTAAACTTTTTAATGAAAAAACTCTAGGACATGATCAAAAGAGCAAGCCTAAGAATTCTTGGGGTAGAGGAGGTAAGATTCAAACTAAAGATATAGAAAATCTATTCAATAATGTAACAGTCTCAATTTTCCTGAATCCTGGAAAAGAAATGAACATTCATGTTCAAGAATCCAAGTAGACATAACTAGAAAGAACATCCATGTCATATGACCTCCCAAATGCATAGACTAAACAACAAAGAAGCAGCAATATTAAAAGTCCAGTTCACCAGAATGACATTAGACCTCACAGGAAACCTAAGAGCCATGAGAGCGCAGAACAACCTATTTCAAGCTGTAAGAGTAAACAACTGCCAACTGTTGTGCTCGCTTGTTCCCGGCTGCCCAGGCCTGAAATAGGCACTCAGAAACTATATTATTTGCAATACTGTTTGGCCAATAGCTTAAGCGTATCTTAAATTAACCCATTTCTATTAATCCGTGTAACTCCACATGGCTGTGGCCTCCTGGAAAGGTTCCAGTGTGTCTCTGGCAGCAGCTACATGGCTTCTCCCTGACTCCACCTACTCTCTCTATATATATATCTCTTCCAGTCTGGCTATATTCTGTTAAGCCATAGGCTGAAAGCAGCTTCTTTATTAACCAAGGGCAATAAAACATTCATAGCATACAGAGGGTAATCCCACATCAGTCAACTAACCACCTTATTTAAAAAAAAAAAAAAAACACCTTTTGAAATCAGTGAAGATAGATTTCTTCAATAAGAGTAGCAGTCATTAAGAAAGCAACAAGCCACAGGGTGGTGGCTTACATCTTTAATCCCAGCACCCGGGAGGCAGAGGCAAGCAGATCTCTGCAAAGCCGGCCTGGTCTACAGAGTGAGTTCCAAAACAGCTACAGCTACACAGACAAACCCCGTCTCAAAAAAACTAAAACAAACTAAAAGAAAGGAAAACAACAAAGGGAAGGGGAAGGGAAGGCAGAAGGGAGGGCTGGGGGGGGGATACTAACCTTAACATTTTTGAGTAAGTCATTTGGAAACCAACTATTTTATAGTCTGCATAGTTCATAACACACACACACACAGAGAGAGAGAGAGAGAGATGAGTTAAATTGGAGTTATCTGCAGAGGGGTAACTGTCCTCCTAGAAACCATAAAAAGCTTCAATCACCATTGACCTGGAGAGATGGTTCAGAGGTTAGAAGCACTGGCTGCTCTTCCAGACAACCTGGGTTTGATCCCCTACACCCACATGGTATCTTACAGTGGTCTGTAGTTCCTGACTCAGAGGATCTGAATTCCTATACTGCCCTCTGTGGGCACTGTACACATGGTCTGCACAGAAATAAATGCAGATAAAAACACCCACATACATGAAAAAAAGAAAATAAAACAAAAAAATCCCAGTGGCAAGTGTGGTTTGATAAAAAGCCTAGTGCTAAGCATGAGACAATTCTTCTCAAGCTGTTGGCCAAGGTGGCCCCAGAGACCCCCAAACAATATAGGCTATTGCCATTACTCTTGGTTGCTGAAGACAGCACAGACTTTGAAGAAAGTAGTTGGTACTGACTAGGAAGTCTCCTGGCTGTTGGCTAGTTTTCACAATATAGAGGTGGTAGGAAGATTTCTAGGGGAGAAAAATCACCAACAGTTTCACCCGGCTGTGAACCCCGTGAGCTACAACAGCAGCATGGGAAGATATGCCCAAGGGTGCACGGTGGCATGAATGCTATGGGAATAATCAGCTGTTTTCTTTGATTGATTTCAGGTTCACTCTATAGGAAAAAATCTGACCAAGAATTTATGCCTGGGATGATCATAAGATCTAGGGGTGAACCTGCTACTAGTATTTTTCTAAATGGATAAAGTATTCAATTGTCCTATAAATACATATCTCTCTACCCATTGACTAGTGCAGCTTTCAGATTTCTTTAGAGAAGTTTCTTGGTACTGTGGAAGGTAGTTAACACAAAATCTAACACCTGGTTCAAATGCACAGAATAAGTGTCTATGAAGTAGTCAGCCATAAAAGGAATATCCTCATCATGCTCTCTACCCCAAAGCTCACTGAACATCGAGGAAGAGCCAGTGGTTGGGGAAGACCAAGACAAAACTGTCTTCTAAGCCAAGTGGAGATAGCTCATACCTTTAATCCCAGCACTCGGGAGGCAGAGGCAGACAGATCTCTATGAGTTTCAGGCCAGCCTGGTCTACAAAGCGAGTTCCAGGACAGTCAGAGCTACACAGAGAAACCCTGTCTCAAAAATCTAGAAAAACAACTAGAAAAGGATGCAGTGATTTCTGGATACAGTCATTGCACTGAGGAACTCATGGCAGCTTTGCTGCTTATACAAAGCCTGTGTGAGATCAAGCCAGTCAACATTTAGCATGGAAGGAGAGGAGCTCACAAGCCCTGTCTCAAGGTGAGGATTTACTGGCAGTTAATGGTTCGTAAAAGGAACCATCCTCTTTAAAGTTCTGGTAGGTTGACCATGCTCTGTGGTTGACCCCACACTAACGTGAATATGGGTAACACAAACTGATTCAGAAGATTATGTGGGGGTGGATCCCAGAGAAGTTGGGAGGAGGAGTGGGGAGTTGAGTATCAAAATATATTGTATGCATGTAAGAAATTCTCCAATAATTAAAAAAAATCTTTTAAAAAACAAGCTAACAAATGTTGATGAAGATGTGAACAAAAGGGAACTCTTATACACTGCTGATGGGAGTGTAAACTAGTGTAGCCACTACAGAAGTTAGTTTGGAAGTGTTCTTAGAAATGGAAAATACAGGCCAGGCAGTGGTGGCACATGCCTTTAATCCCAGCACTTGGGAGGCAGAGGCAGGCGGATCTTTGTGAGTTCGAGACCAGCCTGGTCTACAAGAGCTAATTCCAGTTCAGGCTCCAAAGCTACAGAGAAACCCTGTCTCAAAAAAAAAAAAAATGGAAAATACATCTACCATTTTAGCTATAGCACTTTTGGGCATTTACCAAAGGGCTCTAAGTAAACATTGCAGAGATGCTTGCTACATGGTAAGTTGTAGGCCATCCTGATCTACATGGGGATACTCTGCCTCAAAATAAAGTCATAAAGAAAAATAGAGTTATATCACTTGCAGGAAAATGGATGTAGCCAGAGATAAGAAATAAAGCAAATAGGTCCAGTCTCGGGAAAACAGAGAACACGTGTTTTCTGCCATTCTCATTTGTGACTCCATGAAAGCAGAGATTCAGCTGTCTTGTTGGGACGCAAAAATGTGAGCCTATTCCACTTTGTTTGAAGGTCAGAGAGTTTGAGCTTATTTTGCTCTCTCAAAGTTGTTGACAAGTGTGGCTACACACCCTTACCTAGAGTGTGGTTAGTTGGTGTGTTGAACATTAAGATAGTCCACAGAGGTAGATCTGCTCCACCCTGAACCAAAGGTTGGAGAATTCAAGCATACTTCTGCTCCTTCTTTAGGTTTGGCTGCCTGCAGGATACTTGGTCTAAGGTGGGTTCACTGCCCAAACATCAAATACTTTTCTTAAGAACGGCTTGATGTCCCAAGTATTGGAGCAAAGACTGTTCTGGCTGTCCTTTGTATCATGTTAAAGCAGTCTTTTGCCTTCTTCTCTCCTTTCATATGGGGTATAAAAGAGTATGGGAAAAAATGTGGGTGAATTCAGTATGAGGAGGCATTGAGTTGTCTTCCTGACACTATCCTGTCTCCTGTCTCTGTGTTTCTTTCTTATTGCTGTTCCTCCTACCTAACATTTCTAATCCTCATGCTCCTACTCACCGTGGCTAGGATCATGACTGAAGTCACTCCCAAAAGATGGCTCCCCAATGCTGTCTAGAGAAACAAGACTAGCTGGAGGAGTAGGGAGGAGGGAAGGAGGGAATTGCTTTGGGGATACGTTCAATGTACAATATATACTTGAATGAAAAACAGCTATGATACCTATACTTACCACAACCTAAAAACTACTATATTTTTTTTAAAAATCACTGTTATATTGTACATTAAAAATGGTGAATTTTATAGTATGTGAATTATGTCTAAACCTTTTACAAATTATGCTTTATTTCCTGAAATTGCCATAAAATTACATAATTCCCCCTTCCCTTTCTTACCTCCAAGCCCTCCCATATACCCTTCCTTGCTCTTTCAAATTCATAGCCTTTTTTCACTACTTCTACATACATATATGTAGTATACAAATGCATGTATATATTCTTAAATACACAAATGTATCCTGTTCAGTCTGTATGTAACTTGTATATATGTTGTCTTAGGGTTCTATTGCTGTGAAGAGCCACCATGACCTCAGCAACTCTTATAAAGGAAGACATTTAATTGGGGCTGGCTTACAGTTTTAGTGGTTGGGTCCATTTTCGTCATATCAAGAAGCACGGCAGCCTGCAAGCAGGCATGGTGCTGGAGGAGCTGAGAATTCTACATCTTGATCTGCAGGCAACAGGAAGTAAACTGTCACACTGGGCATATGGTTTGAGCATATGAGACCTCAAAGCCTGCCTCCGCAATGACATACTTCCTCCATGGCCACACTTACTCCAACAAGGCCACACCTCCTAATGGTGACACTCCTTATGAGCCAAGCATTCAAACACAGGAGTCTATGGAAAGGGGCATTTCTTTTCAAATCATCACACACACACACACACACACACACACATTATAATGGGGGGTAGGGGCATCATGGAGAACTTGTCTTTTTTACTTTATTACATTGGTGTTTTGCTACATGTATGTCCGTGTGAGGATGTCAGATCTTGGAGTTACCGACAGCTGTCAGCTGCCATGTGGGTGCTAGGACTTGAACTCAGGTCCTCTGGAAGAGCAGTCAGTGCTCTTAACCACTGAATCATCTTTCTAGCCCCTCATCACATATATTTTAAATGTTTCAAAAAGTCAGTGAGGAAATAAAGACCTTATAAGATAAACACAAGGTAAAGCAATTCATGTCCACTCAGCCAGCACTACAGGAGATAGTTAAACAGCACAAACATAAGCTCTCAAGAAAGAATAAATCATAAGAGTAGATGCTGCTACAGAAATTGACTAAGGACTTCTCTGGCGAGGGGAGTTTCCTTACAGTAGGAAGACATAGACTTGAATAATGATGCTTCTGTAAGTGCCAAGGAAGCTGTTCACAGGTCTCACCATCCCAGGTCCACTGAGCATAGCAGCTGTGGACTTGGATGTGCAAGCAGAGGAGTATGACTGAAGACAGGAGTGTGAGGGGAAGCATGCTTGTGATGATGATCGTGCAAAGATGTGATAAGAGACATCAGGGGAGGGGTCTTTGAAAACCATACCATGCCAGCTTTGGCAGTATGCGTCTTTAATCTCAGCACTTGGAAGGCAGAGACAGGCAACCTGTGAGTCCAAGGAAAGAGCCAGAAAGAAAGAACGGGGAGGGAAGGAAAGGTTGGAGGAAAAAATGAGGGAGAGAGGAAGGGGGAATGAAGAGAGAAAGAGAGAGAGGACCTTTTGATAGGATATAATCAGAGAAAGATTAATGGATGCTCAGTTCAGAAATCACAAGATTCTTTTTGCCTCATTGAGGACTGTCTTGAAGAGATCATTCTAATAGAGGGTTCTAAAATCTAATCAACCTAAAAAAAAAAACTAGAGGAAAGAGACTGGGACTGGGAAAGCAGTGAAACAACGGTTGCACTGTTTAATCAGCAGAAAGCATAAACCAAGACAGGAGAGAAATGATCCCAACATTATTCAAATGTCCAAACTCAGTCTCGTCTGAAATTCAAGGTCGACTCTTAGCTGTGAACCCCTGTAAAATTAAAAAAAAAAAGTTCTATTATTTCCAAGATAGCACAGCACAGGGCAAATATTCCCATTCTAAAAGCAAGGAGTAAGAGAATAGCGAGAAAGGACGAACCAACGTTGTCAACTTGACTACATCTGGAATTAACTACAATCCAGAAATGAGGGGCACACCTGTGAGTTTTTTTTTCCTTGAAGTGTGTGAATCTACTTGTAGTTCACACCTTTGACACCTTTGACCCAGATCTTGATGTGGAGAGACATTGACTGGGACCATGCCTTCTGCCAGAAGCCTATGTAAGTACATGAAAGAAGGAAGTGTTCACTCTTTGCCCTTGCCTTGCCTGCACATCCACTCCTTCACTGGTATTAGAGCCTGTTTCTTCGGGATTCTAATATATACTGAAGACCAGCTGAGACGTTCAGCCTTGTGGACTGAGAAACTACTGGATTCTTGGACCTTCAATTCACAGCCAGCCACTTGGATTAGCTGGATTGCAGCCTGTAAGTCATCCCAATAAATCCCCACCCCTTCTACACACACACACACACACACACACACACACACAGGAACCTACAGCATAAATCTGTGTGTGTGTGTGTGTGAGCAGAACACAAGGAAGAGGAAGGCACCCCACTGACCTTGCTCTTACTGGGCTTTACCACCTCAAATAGCATCACCAGCTGGGGACAAAGAAAAACACAGGCATCTCTGGGGGATGTTTCATATTCAAACCAACACAGCTATATGACCTCCTATGGATTCCCCTTCTCTTCAAGTCTGCAGTCCTTGTGCTTACCAACTTCGTCAGCACATTCCCTCCATCTAGTAACTTACTGTGTACAGATGATAGACAGGCACACCGAGACTGAGGACATACACTCGAGCAGTGTCCAGAAAGTACTACAGTGGAGTATGGGGAATAAGCAGCACATGCCCCAGGTCCCCCAAAGCAAGGGTAAGAAGGGGGGGGGTTCTTAAACACCTTCACTTCTATGAGAGTGCCGGAGAAGGGAGACAGCCTGGTAGAATTTAATGCCAGTTCCAGAATTTACAAGCCAGAAGACTTGAGATTATTCAAGTTATTTTCAGGACTATAAATGAAATAAATGAAGTGCATGTCTACTTTCTCACTGAGTCTTCTTGGTGCCTTGTATGTTCTAGACAGGAGTTCAGTAAGGTATACAGCTGTGAAGGTTTTTCTGTTCTGCAAGCTGCCTCTTCAGTTAATTAGCAATGTCCTTTGCACTAAAGAAACTTTTAATTTCATCAAGTTCCATTGATTGGTTGCTTCCTGAATGACTAGGGTCCCATTCAGAAACTCCTAGATCACCTGAGCCTATATCTTGAAGTACATTCCCTGCTCTTCCAGGCTTGGGTCTAACACTGAGCTCTTTGATCCATTGTTTTGCTAATTGAACGGTTTCAAACTGCCCTCCATATTTGTAGTTTTCTCCTTACAGATTAACGCAGCTCCCAGACCTCCTCAGAGACGTTTCTTGGCTCAGTGGATGGTGTCAAAACAGGAACTCACATCTGGTCAAACACAGAGGATAAGAGCCAGTGAAGTGTTCAGCCACAAATGGAACATCTTACATCCCTTCTCCAAAGCTCAGAGACCAATGCCAAAGAGATGGCATAGAGACTGTAAGAAAGAGCCAGGGGTCAGGGGAACCCTGTCTTCTGGACAACAGTCTGTACAGGATCAAGTCAGTCATGAGCCACCACCCTTAATTGGGGAACTAAGAACAGTTGCTGGCTTCTGGGGGGGGGGCGTTTTAAGGATGTAGTTCCTAGTAGTTGACCACATTCCAATGGATAGTTCCACACCTATGAGTACATGGGCATCACAAATTAGAATCCATGTGTTACCTGGGGAGGGGGGCAAAATTTGGGGTGGATCTGTGAGGAGTTAGGGGTGAACATGAAGCACTAGAAAAAAATTATTTTTAAAATGAAGTTAAATAAAACAGCTCTCCTTACCTTCCATCCCTGATCTCTTACAGCCAACTTGAAGTCTATGGCCATTACTTCCCCATCTGTCTCCTTAACTCGGGCCTCTCATCTGAGCCAACCTTCAGCTATCACTTCCAGCTCAAGCTCTGTACACTTTGGTTTTCTCACGTGGGAGTCTTTCCATACTTTTCCTTTGTCCCTTGCATCTTTATCAGTTTAAATCTTTTTTCAAGAGTTCTCAGTGCCATTCAGACTGGACTCAGTTGGTCTTAGTCTCCTAAGTACTGCCACACCACAACCACGTCTTGATTTCACTTGGAAATCCAAAGATCTGAACACTACCATCAGGCAATGGCCTCAGTTCAGCCACCACCCTACAGACTTGCTTCCCATGGCTACAGCTCTCTTTAAATCTAAGCAAAAATGGAGCCATCAAATCTCAAAGATTAGTTCCAGGACTCAGAAGAGCAGCAGCTGTGCTGAAGCAACAGCTCGACGGTGAGGCATTGGCCAGCCCGTGGGAAGTTCTGGGTTCAACCCCAGCAACACCAGTAAAGCACCCTGAGGTAGCAAGTTTGAGTCAGCCGCGCAGCTCAAGAAGTGCAGAGTTCACTGCTGAGCGGAATTCCCCAAGCCACGGCAACTCCAAGAGCAGAGCAGACATGAGTTCCATGAGCTCATGTTGGTTATTTTACAAACACCCTGAGCACTTCTGCTGCTTTTGATCTCAAAAGGTTACTATTTTTAGGGAAGTGAGACTTTAGAATGTCTTAAACATGTATTAATTAGAAGCCAGATTTTAATTACACATGAAAGCGCACCTCCATGAAGTGAACACGTGACTGGGTGGTTACTATTTCTTGCTTGGGACTTTGGTCCTAACCTTTATGTGCCCCACAGAATAGCTCAGCTTCCCTCAGCATCAAAGGATGAAGCAAGCGGTGAGAAGTTCTGATTTACAAAAGCCTTGACTCTCAGTTCTGTGATGGTACCAAGGCTGAGGATTTTTTGGTGATAGTGGGCACTGAATTCAGCGGCTTCCACAAGCTAAGTCTCCGTAGTAGTTATTTTTACATTTTGTTTTGAACTTTGGGCACACAATGTGAAATTATTACTATATTTTCTGAAGTTGTGAACATGAAAAAAGAGACAGGTAAGTTAGCATAAGTCTGGAACGGTAGCGCTGGAAACTGAGTAAGGAAAACCATCCATTTATCACCAGCCTGGGAGATATAAAAGATGGGGGGGGGTGGTTTGAGAGAAATGGCTTTGGGCTAAATGACACAGATCTGGACTGCAACAAAACCAATGCACCATACAGCTTGTGGCTGGATTTCAAGCGTGAATAATATAGTTGAAGTCGATGTGGTTTTAACTTGTGAGGCTAGCCATAAAGATGATGAACATACATCACCCTAGAATTGTGGATGGAAGATTGAAAGCAGCATATTTAAGAAAGGGGAAACAGTACGATGGCATATGTCCATTATTCCTGTCCTTGGCTGGCAGAGACAGAAGGGACCATCCACAAAATCAAAGGCCACCTTGATCTACAGTGTGTGCATACCAGCCAGAGGCACCTGGTAAAACTTTGTCTCATAAAAATAAAGCTTCTATCCCTATAACCCCAGTGGAACTTGGGAGCTGGTGGCAAGAGAATGGCAACTCCAAGAACAGCCTGGTCCACACACTGAGTTATAAGCCATCTGGGAAGCAGAAAAGACCCTGTCTCAGTGACCAGAAACAAAGAAGCAAAAGTACTTACCCTGCGCCAGGAGCTCCATCACAGGCAAAGGAAATGATTAGTAAAAGCAAGGCTACGTCACAGCAAGATTTATTAATACATCCAAAAGAAAGAAAGAAAAATCATTTTGTCACACTATATACAGATAATACATACAGTGTTTTATACACATATTACATCAGTTTTTACACAAGAAAAATATACATAAAAATGTAAACTTTTGTATACAAAAACCCTTAAACAAATTAAACAAGGACCAGATAACAAAAGGAGACCAATCCATTATTATTTCATCAAATTTTTAAAACAGTAATACAGTACATTCATTGAGATATATATATATGGAAAATGTGAACCATCTCTTCCTGTTTAAAGGGAAATCACAAACCAAAAGCCTCTCGTCTCCCTCCCCAGCAGAACCCCGGCCAGTGCCACAGACAGGCCTTTTCCCAATCAGCAGCAGCCTGCTCCTCTTTGACGCTTGGTTTGTGAGTCCCCTTTGAGCAGCTGCCCTCCTGTCTACGTATGAAGCACTCTGTGTGCCAAGGTGATCGAGAACACCGAAAAGGAAGCGCTCTCGGTACGGCTAGTCCTTGCTACCGTGCAGTTCTGCTGTTAAAGACATTTTAAAACCGTCCAGCCTGCCTGTGCTTTGCTGCTTCCCAATGGCTACCTCACCTTTGATTTCCCACTGCAACCTGGTTTTAATTTACACTTGGGCACTCTGGTTAGTACCATACATCTGCCAAGAGGCTTTGTGTTAAAGGCTGATTCTGATATCGGTCCCAGTGAGCTCCTCTGTGCAATCTGCTTCCTTACTCCACTCCCCAGGATTATCTATCCATCCACCTTTCTCTCCCTCTAGTCTCAAGGGTTAATCTGGTGCCAGCTCATCACAAACAAAAACAGTATTTAACAGTTTTGTCTTAATGTTCTTGCATTCAATACAGAAAACTGAGAGACAAATGAAAAAAATAAATACCTTGAGGGGAAAAGCAGTAAGAATTAAATATGTGCCAAGTGCATGCAACTTAAGAGCTCTTTCCAAAATAACTAAGTAGTATCTTTAAAGAAATCAAACTTTGCAAAATAAACTAAGCTTAGGACAGCATCCTGAGAAGCATCTTCTTACCGAGGTGAACTGTGAACAAGGCAGAATGACTAGATGATCTATTTCCTTGCAGCAAGAGAGGGGTCGGCTTCCCCCAGCAACATGATCGAAATGATCATTATTCATTAACGAAAGGAAGAGGCAAACTGGTGAGTTAGGTTATCAAGGAGACGGTGGATAACACACACAAATGGCAAGGCCAGGACTGCTCTTAAGCGGAAATAAACAAGCCGGGTTGTGGTGTGTCGCTGTTGCAGAGAAAGGAGTCGCACAGAATGCCCCAGTGGATCTTATCTCTCATATGCAGATGCTATTTTCAAAATGACAGTCTCCCTTTCAGTTATACAGACACAACAATAAAATGAATAGGAAGCTAAATAAATAGTGTATGGCTGTCTTTGATGAGACCTTTAAATGTTCTTTAAATAACTTTTGATAATGTATTTTAAATCATTACACACTACTGCCAATGCAGTAGCAATATTCCAGTAGGGCAGCATTTTGCTAAATGTAAAAGATTGCCATTTAGAACTCATACATATACATGTGTATGTACAGTTATATCAACACTATTTATATACATATGTATCTAGAGAGCAACGTTCCATTGCCTTTGAGTATTTCTATGTCCACTCCCACAGTATATCTTGGAGACACACTGTGTGAGTATACCAAAGGATATGTACACACGCGCCAACATGTGTATATATACACTTTGATCTGTGTGTGCATAAGAGCTTTAAAGGCACGATATAGAAGGGTGAAAGTTTTCTAGAGAGCTCTGGCCGAGTTAAAACTGAATGTCACAACTGTGAGCAAAGTCAAAAGGAAATCCAGCAGAACTCAAGAACTCATTAGAGCATTTCATCATGAAAAGCACGAGTCAGTTGTAGATTTAAGAGGCTTCCATGTGACTTCTTTGTTAAAATTCAAGTGATACATGTATATCTAAAGCACAAAGTTAATCAAACTATTTAAATGATGATAGGTGTGGAAATATACCTAACACTAAGGTCAATCATAAAATCATAATTTTAGTTTTTTTTTTTTTCACTTTGAGTAAAACACTCCAAAGTTCCCTAGGAAATTTCAAAGTTAACTGATTAATGTTGGCTTTTTTTCATGACTACCCAATTCTCAAAGAAAATATTACTGAAAGCTGTATACTATGGGGGACTGTCAGTGATGTAAAAGCAACAGCCAAGGCAAGAGAATTAAGTCAGAAAGGGGAAGAGAGGGGTGATGTGGCTCAGCGCACGCCCTGTCCAGGCCACCGTCAGGAGTCCGTCTCCAGCACTTGGACAATAGACAGCTCAGCGCAGGTGTGCGTGGTCAGGACAGAGAAACCGGCCAGCAGTCTGCGGGCAATGTGATCTGTGACTCTAAGCTAAAGGACTTCTATCTCAGTGGTGGATGATGTACTCTAGGCTGTTGTCACTTCCACAGGCTTGCAGAATAATACAGAATTTCCCACAGATGCATAATTTTGCTTAGCAAAGGCTGTAAATCTATTACACACACATTTTTAGGGAAATATATGTATATAGCTTTATCTATACACACACATATACATAACGTGTATATATAGATTTATACAAATGTATAAATAAACATAATACTTTTCAATGTTCCCATTGACAAGGCAAATTCACATTCAGCCACCACATCCCATATACACATCTCTGTACAGATATACACAAGGGTCTGTCTGCACCCTTCAAGAAGGGGAAATTGATTCTAGCAAATCCCGTTAACCAGCAACTGAAGGGAGAAGTGGCATCAGTACAAACTTCCTCCTTTCATTTGCATGCATATGTACAAGAAATATGCAGATTCTTCAAAATCCAAAAGCAAGAGTGAATGGAACAGGGAGATGTTACAAAAATACCATCGTAAAAAACATAGAGAGCTTTTCCAGGTTTTGACTAAGATGCAGTGAGGCCTCAAAAACAACTACCAATTCAATCATGTCCTTAGGAGTTGCTGTCCTGATCTATTCCCTAAGCATATGAGTTTGCTCTCTATCAGAATCAGCGGGATGGACTACCAGACGCTCCAGTCAAGAGCGTAGCAAAATGACCGAGCTCGAAGTACAGGGATGGATCTTCCTTTTAGCTCCACGTCAATCAGGTAGGTGTCAAAGGTGGCACGACTTTCCCTACAGCCAAAAGACTAGGGCTGTGGTGCTCTGCTCCATAACCAACGGTACAATTCAGTTTTAAAAAAATGTTTTGGAAATAAATCACACCAGCTTTGAAATATGCACAGTGAACTAAGCCCACCAACTCCTTAAACAAGCTTCAAAAGCTTCCTTATCAAGGCCTAAGTTTTCTGAACTTGATCATGAAAACATCATAATACTTTATTACTTGGAATATAAAGAACATTTATTAGACATAAAAGTGTTTCAACAACTCTGTGGTCCCAGATATAAAACAAGCTGTTTTCTAGGTCTGTCTCTCTCTTATTTTTAGGCTCATAAGTGTGAGTTTGGCCTTAGAATCTGCTTTTCCTCATGTCACTTTAAAGGCACCCTAAGTTAATTCAAAGGGTAAAAGGAAATGCACATGATATCAGAGCTAGCCTTTGAACATAGCATAGCAAAGAATATGGCATGTTTATAAGAAACAATGGGAAAGTAACTGTAATACCCTCAGCTAGTAAAACATTTCTATAATACATTCGGTTACCTTTCTGTTTTTATACAAGCACACATTCCTATCTCACACACGTGCCCCCATGTATATTTTTGCATGTATGTAAAAGCACAGACACATACACGCACACAAGTAATTTACCTCTATTTTTAAGTCACAGTGGGAATTCCTTAGTGAGGAGGGGAAAACGTTCCTGAATGAGACACTGAGAACATCTAGATTTATTAATTTTACTTCTCAATTTACAGAATAAACTGTAAATTAAAGAATAAATCCATAGGAAATAACAGAGGTCTTAAAAACTTAGTTTACAAATTCCAGCTACAGTAGTGGGAGTTTTACTGGATCTATTTGCTTCTATTTACCCTGTAACTAAGCGTGTAGCCATCGTTCAGTGTAAACCACAGACCGTGTCCTACAGAACGTGACTCTCAACAGCGCTAGGAATGATAACATACGGTCTAAGGGTGTTCTACATTTGAGGCCCCAGGTTCTCCTTTTCTTTATACATCTGCAAGGTAGCAAAGGACAGCTGTACACCTTGACACGGCAGAGATCCAGTGTAAAAAGGTGCATCACTAGTTTGTTTCGTCAAAGATAAAAATAAAAAGAAGCTCATATATAATTTTTAAGCTATTAAAACACATAGGCAACATAATTCATTACACTTAATACAGCTTTAGTATAAAACTTATAATTTATGAGGTGATGTTAATAGCATAAATTAATATACCTTTTCTCTTAAAATCTACAATAAGTATTCTGAAAGCTCATGGGGAAGGAAATTTTTAAATAAAAGTTTTAAAGCTGTGCATGATGGGAAAGGAATCTGTCCTCTGAAGCTGAGACGAGAGCCTGAAGGAGGAAGGAAAGCGTCCTCGGTGAGCCGCCCCGGGCTAGGACCAAAGGCTCTCTCTTTCCTGAGCTCTCACCGATGATGAGTCACCTTTAGTTTCTTTTAAAACTATTTTCTTATTTTAAAAACTGCCCTAATTTCCGCAAGGAATCCCTGAGACATACTCAACACTATACAGTGAGAAGAGCTATCACTGTTGAGAACTGATCCAACCCTTTGGAAGAGAGGCACACGCTGTCAGCAGGTGTCACACTCTCTACCGCGTTAGCACTAACCCGCTGGAGATGCCTGAACCTTAATGACACAGGCTGAAGTCATTTGGGGGCAAATCAGTCTACTCCCCAAGGAAAAGCAATGGTGAGGCCTTGAGCTATTCTGGTGCCTTCCACCCTGCGTGTTGAAACGTTTTCCATGGGAAACTTGGGTGCATATAGAGCTTAGGTCAGTGGTCCTCAGCTTAAAAAGCAAACAAACAAACACATAGAACAACAGCAAAAACCAATGAAAAAAGATTCTACCATCTTGGGCCAAGGTGAGTGCGGCTCATGTGTACGCATGTGCACACTGCAGCACTGGGGATGAGTGTGCAAAACAGGCAGAGGGAGGAAGGAAAGAAAGAAAGCTGTCCCACTGGCCTCCAGGATCGACCAGCTTTTGTCCTACAAGGCTGCTCTGCACCCTAACTCAGATCAACCACAGATCATCTTGGATCTGCACTTCAAGCCATTCAAAAATTACTGATTCTCTGGAATACGGGTCAATAGAGTCATAACACTTCTCTCTGAAATGCCGCATCTCATTTTACTTGTTCCTTATCACAGTGCAGAGGGGGAAGCTAACTGAGATGGCTCCCTAAGCTAACCCACAGCTGCAGTGTTAGTGACACCGGCTGTTGGACAAGCCAAGCTGAACATGCAGAAGTTCCTCTGTTAAGTCGCCGGCCAGGGGACTGCTTTACAGACCCCATCTATGCACTCCACAGAGACCATGTTATGCATACAGTGAAAGACAGCATTTAAAATACTACTTTAATTAAAGTGTGATTTTGGTTCCCACCAGAATATAGTGAAGCTTAAAGAAGCCAAAATAGTAAGCAATCATTATTTTTCTTTTCTACGTAATTCCAGGAAAATTTTCAAGTTATTTAAAGGGGAAAAAATACATAACTTTTCACGAGTGACTACCCCATGAAATAATCTTAACAGTGTGGGAGAGCAGTAATAAAAGAAATACATCTAAATTTCCTCATTACACTGCAAAGTTGTGCTGACCTTTCACCAACCATTCTATTAGATTATCCTACACAAGTCAGCCAAGAACAGAATCTAATCTTTTTAAGTCTAAAAAGAAAAGATGAAAAGTCTAAAAAGTAAATACTTTTAAAATTCTAATGAATTCCAAGCCTATTAATTAGTTTAGTGTTAATATCTTCCCACTCTGCACACCCATGCTCAGAGCTCAGCGGGAGGGAGGCAGTGACTTCAGAGAGGTGCCGCGAACAGAGCTGCCACCCCCACCGCTGCCCAGCATGCCAAGGTGCAGTGAAGACTCAAGGACCGCACAGTAAGGGCTTCACCTCTGTGGGATGCAACTCTAATGCCAGTTTATAAGACGCCATGCACCAGGCCAACAGAAATCAAAGTTCTTTTGTATAAAAAAAACTATCTGCCCAGGGCACCTCTATCTAGCGTGGACATGGTTTCCATCCTAAAGCACTGACTCTGCTGTGAGCACGGACTGAGAATGAGCTTTGGAAAAGCTTTAGTGTGACCCACAGAGGGGTGACCCCTGACCTTCAGGTGAGAGTCTGCTTTACTTCAAAAGATTAATCTCATCAATAGTTATTTGGCAAAGATAAAGTATTAGCTGTCCTTAGCCTTACACCACTAAAAATGGTATCATTAACTGTAAGGAATATAAAACAACCACTTTCCAGCTCCATGTCCAATGACTATCTGACTCTCATTAAACTAATCTTCCCACGGAGGGACACTAGACACAGCACACTACCTGCCAACATGGACCTGCTCTTGTTTATGAAGCAGGAATACCTCACACGGTTCGCTCACTAGAGAAAACAACCCTTGCTTCTCAGCATCTGCGATGATGACACTGCAGCCTGTCACTTGGTGGTCTACCTGTAACCGCTAGTTACCATCCTGAATTGGCCTAGCTGTGTAACCTTCCCAGCTGTGGACACTGAAGCCATTTTTACAGAGGAAACAAACAATATCTTAAGTACTTTACTAAAATAATATTAACAAAGGAGAGAAAGCCCATTTTCTCTTCAGATACCAGAGATTACGGTTGCTGAATATCAGATTCTCAGAGCACAGAATGCATTCATTAATTGTAGCAACTTCAAAAATTAAATCACAGTAACACAATCTAACTGGCCTTTAGAAATGGTCCCAAAGAACTGCAGAGACAGACTGAGCCTTCACTGTCACTGTTCCTTATGTACTGAGCACTACAACAAAAGCCAGCGTCTACCCCATTAAGACCCTGGGTAAGGTCTTTGATTCCAGTACTGCCTTTCCAGAACACAAGTGGAGACCAGAGCTGCTTCAAATGACCACAAGAGAAACAAAGTGGATATTGCTGGGCTTATTGGTAAATATTCTTCCAACAGGGGATGCACAAGAAAAGCAAACAATAGGCTTGGATGTTAGTTCTGAAATATTAGAAATGTGTGCTTTTTGCTAATTATTCAATTCTATATACCAGTACTTTCTAAGACTACCCTCTCTTCAGCTATCGTCATGGGCAGCTACACAAAAGAGAGTCTACTCAATATTTTTGGCGTGAAGCTTTAACTGGCAACATTCCTGATCACTTCATGCCTTCTTACTCAAAAGCAAAGAAGGGCTTTTAAATGCACGGAAAACAGAAAACTGCGGAGCTCCTGGGATCGCTTGGAGGCTTCGGTGAGAGGCAGGTTCCTGCCCGTGGGTGACATGGGCAGATGTAAAGAAAACTGTGGTTTCAGGCCTGCTAAGACCACAGTTCCCTTTGGTCTAAAATGAGTCTTGGTGACAGAGAATTCCTTCTCAGAACCTCACCGTGTCCCTTCACAAGCACAGAAACGGGCCTCATGTCAGAAGCCAGTGCCAAAGCAGTTGCCAGCTGCCAGCATTCCTCCACCTGCCTCCCAGCTCAGCAACCCCCAGAAGAGTGAGCAGCCACAGACTGGAAATAATTCTGAAAAGGAAGAGGCATCAAAACAGAAAACAGAAGACTCGAAAAAAAGGCAGTGGACTCTGGAGGATTTTGACATTGGCTGCCCCCTGGGTAAAGGAAAGCTTGGAAATGTTTATTTGGCAAGGGAGAAGAAAGCAAGTTTATCCTGGTCCTGAAGGTGATGTTTAAAACCCAGCTGGAGAAAGCAGGGGTGGAGCACCAGCTTTGGCCCCACTTGCGGCACCCCAACATCCTCAGGCTGTTTGGTATTTCCACAATGCCACCAGTGTCTATCTAATTCTAGAGCACGCACCCTCTGGAACAGTCTATAGAGAGCTCCAGAAGCACTCCAAGTTTGACGAGCAGAGAATGGCTACTTAAAACACTGAGCTGGCAAATGTTCTGCCTTACTGTCATTCAAAGAGAGTCACCCACAGGAAACCTGCTTCTTGGGCCAAATGGAGAGTTGAAGATGGCAGACTTCAGGTGGTCTATGAATGCTCCATCTTCCAGGAGTACCACACTGTGTGGCACCCTGGACTACCTGCCCCCCTGAGATGATTGAGGGCCGGAAGCAAGATGAGAAGGTGGACCTCTGGAGTCTGGGTGTCCTCTGCTATGAGTTCCTAGTTGGGATGCCCCCCTCTGCACAGAGCTACCAGGAGACCTACAGAAGGATATCACGGGTTGAATTCACATCCCCCGGCTTTGTGACTGAAGGAGCCAGGGACCTCCTTTCAAGGCTGTTAAAGCACACTGCGAGCCAGAGGCTAACACTAGCGGGGGTCCTTGAGCACCCCTGGGTCACAGCTAATTCCTCAAAGTCTTCGTTGGCCAAAAAACCACAGAGCTAACTAGCAAATCGTCTTAGAGAATTCGGAGCCATGTCCAGCTGTGAGACATGCTCCATCAAGACTTACGGGAGCATCATGACTACCCCTGGTAGACCTGCGGGAGCATCATCACCGCCCCCGGAAGACCTGCAGGACCATCATCACTGCCTCCGGTAGACCCTGCTGAGCACGTGTGACATTGCCCAAGCCCCAAGAACCATGCTGCTTCTTCTCCTGGTTCAGTAACCTGGAGGAAGGTTCCACTGCAGCAGTTCCCGTGGCCTGTGACCCCAAAGTGTCCTTGTGGGGTCTCACTGTGGGAAAGTTCTCACTCTGGCCACCTCCACAGTGATCACCTGTGTCCGTAGCCCTCAAGTGCCTGTGTGTGTGTGTAAGTTATTGGGCCGCCAGGCCTGGGAAAGCTGTTGGAATAAATGTGTAGTTTCCTTTTAAATGTTAAAATAAAGGTCTGTATAGCCTTTTCTTAACCGGCAGGCCTTCAGAACACTGGTTTTCAGCCTTAAGCCTGTATGGGATTCGGATCCTCAACCACCTTAACGGAGCCTGTGCTCTGCCTGCTTTGGGCTCGACTCGGGTGTTTCTAGATGTTATGGGCTGTTATGCTGCAGCTCTGTCAAACTTGTTAAATATATAAATATATGTATAACATCTAAAAATTTGGAAAAAAAACCAGAAAACTGCAAACAATAAAAAGGTGCAACCTACTGCAAACTCAGTCTTGACAACTACAGAATTTTCAGCAGCTAATGCGGGAACAAATACAGTAACAGTCCAAGCTGGTCACTTCCTTCTCGCGGTCAAACAGGAAGTCCAGTGCTGCTCTGCTTCAATCTTCAATTAAGACACAATGGAGACAAAATAATTTTCTGAGGATGCACAGTTATCTAGTGATGATTATAAAAGGATGTGAAAACAGCTTAGCAAACGAAATGACACTTTGGAGGTGAGGTAACCACTCCTTATCATTTCATTACAGTGCACTAACACGAACAAGCTACTGACAGAACTTCACAGGTGAGAAACAGGCACAAGGCTGATTCTCACCATTCAGGAGGAGCTCATGGTGATACTAAACAGAATTTATAATTTAGAAATTTCTCAATCTGAAAAATGGCAAAGCTAATACCTTCAATGTTGCAATTATCATGATTTAAAAAAAAGAAATACATTACAAACATATTTTTCCCTCCCCAAATTCAATAAATATAAAATAGGGCATATCATGATTTAATATAGTCATGTGACTTTCCCTCCAACCGCTCAGGCACATGGTATCTGCATAATGCCTGCTGATCACCATCACTCCTTTATAAGGCAGAAGGGACTGGTTAGAACTAGCACAGCACAAAGAAAACATACACAGGGTGGAAAATATGTCCTAGCCTTTACTTGTTATGAAGGAAGGAATTAGGATCAAATAGTCCCTGACAAAAGAATTACTGTACCACATCATTAACAGATATGTTGTCTTGTTTTTAAAAATATACATATGTAAATTAAATTGAACTCAGGCATGAACACCCAATGGTCTCCGAAGGGACAGTGAAACCCCAGCAGACAGATGAGGAAGTGAAGTTCCGCCCTTCTCTGGAGGGGAAGGCAAGCGGGAAGAGACCCCACACATCACTCCATAGTCACCAACTTACCGCACTAATCGACGACATGTTCACCCTAAAACCTTGATACTTTAATAAAAGATTTCCAAAATTACTTCACCTTAAGTATTTAAATTATTTTAAAAGTACCTAAGGTAAGTCAAATTTATGTCTAATTTCCATATTCTGCTTTGAAAGAAATTTTAAAATGTGTGTCCTTCCAATATTACACGTCACTTCACAACTGGTACACGGACTCTACACGTGTCCTCAACAGTTCACAAATCTCACCAAAGAATCACAACTGTAAACATGTAAAAACTAGGAGCAAATGACAGACCAGGCAGGGCTCAGACGTCGCCTCTCAAGTCTATCCGGTCTAGCCTGCTTGTTCACATCAAAACATTCTTAATTACAACTTGCAAATGTGTTCCATGAGTGAGGGATTCTGAAACAAGCACACATGGGAAAGGAGAGGCCCTAAACCTGAGCGTCCTGAGCGACGCGGGGAGTCGTCACGACACTCCCCGTCACTGACATGATCATTAGTGACAAAGGGCTGTGTTATCACCACTCCGCCACCCTCCTATTAAGATGCTTTAGTCAACTTAGTCAGAAACGATGTTAGGTATGAGACGGAAGGAGGGAAAAAGAGCCGTAAGCTTATTTGAGAGAAAAAGACAAAAAAACCAAAAAACCATGATAGCTAGTCCCTGCACGGCACAAACACCTATGGGGCGGACACGCATTCACAGGCAGTCAAGAGACAATCTCCTTCTCAGTCAACCACATCACAATTAGGAATGGCATCCAGGCCTCACTGTGGTGTTTGGCAGTTAGGGCTAAGTCAGAGTTTTGATTTGCCTCCACACACCACCTGCTACACAGGATCTCTCAATAGGACCACTCCATCTAGAACAGCCTACGTAAAAACCTGGCTGGAGAAGGGAAAGCATTGATCTGAACACTAGGAAATAGTAAAGGGCACTGGTAATCTGAGGTATCTTCCACTTCTAGGACTTGCTGGAAAAAAAAAAAAAATCAATCCTATCCAGTCACTGTGCTGAGCCAGCAGAGAAGCCACCAGGCCGAGAGGACCTGCCAGGAGGGAATGAGCACCAGTGCTAAGGAGCACACGTGAACACTGACACAAGGTCGCCGCGCAGCCACTTGCTGATTGGGAAGGGGGGCCTGCTAATCCCCACTCTTGTTTCTAAATCTTCTGTAGGAAAAGAGGACAGGAGTGCAAAAGAGAAACAAAGATAGAAAACACCAGGTCCCACCTGCCTGAAAGCACACAGACTCGCTCAGTTAGGGGTGGGGAAAGGGGGAGATGCATTATTGGTACTTGTAGCCGTGGCACCTGTTACTGTGAAGCCTGTAGGAGGGGCTATGGAGCTGTGGCTGGGCTGCAGGTCCTTAGGAATGCCACTGTGAGAACTCAGCTGGTGGCCGAAGGCTGCACTGAACTGCGGGAGCTGCTGCTTGGGAGAGGTTGAGGCCATTAGTTCAGCGGAAGGCCCCATGCCACTAAAGCTGGTCTGTGGTAACCCCGGAAGCACACTGGAACTGCTCGGGGTAACGGTGGCGAAGGCAGGCTGTGTGGTCTCTGAGTTGGACGTGGTGGGTGGCGTGGAGAGGGAAGTGGAAAGAAGGTGTCCATCCGCGCCAAGGAGGTTGCTAAATGCAGAGGGATCGCCAAGGTTGACGGGGAGATTCCCCCAGTGAGTTCTGGGGTTGACCACTCCTCCAAGTGGCACCTCAAGTTGTGTGGGGAGCAAGTGCTGTGCCATGATGGGCATCTCTGCTGAAAAGGTAGCTGCCATATTATCACCAGAGTAAGATGTGTGGGGAGAGGTGATATGGTCACTGTAGGGCGACGGCACGTGCTCGCTATCATAATGGCTTCCATGGGGTGAGGAGTGTGAATGATCACTGCTGTATTGCTGTCGTGAGGTGATTAGGTCATCTGCCTTGCTCAGCAGCTGGGCAGGGTGTGGCCTCTGGGAGGCATGGCTGCCATCATGAAGTCCATGAAACTGTCCTGGGAAGGCTCTCTCCCCAAGTGCACTCTGGCTGAGCAGAGTGGCAGAAGTAAGGCCAACGCTGGCTGGGGCAGAGAACTGCCCCTGGATCTGCCCTGCCAGGGGTGTGGGTGGGTTCGACAGGCTAGCAGAACGGAGGAGGTTCTCGTCCAGCTCCAGACTAGAAAAGCTATCGTGTACTATGCGTCCATTCAGCAGCTCCCCTAGGTCCGTGTTTACTTCTCGACTCAACGACTGGATTCCCGAAGCATCAGTACCGGCGGAGAACACCCCCATTCCTCTATCTGACAACCCCTGAACTGGTACACCGTCTGACTGGGTGAGTACCCCAATTGTACTCAGGCACTCGAGAGAAGTTACGGCTTGCAAGGCCCGCTCAAGTTCCTCAGCTTCTTCGGTGGTCGGGAGGAGGTCTCCATTCTTTCCTGCATTAACCAAAGCCGGCAGCATCAGCAAAGCTCGGAGATGACTCACATGTAACACTAGCCTATCACAAGAGTCCTTGACAGGCTTGGTGGTGCACACCTTTAGTCCTACAACTCAGGGGGCAGAGGATCTCTGTGAGTTCTAGCTGAGCCAGGTCTACAAAGCAAGTTCCTGGCCAGCTAGGGCTGCATAGTGAGACTCTGTCTCAGAGAAAGAAAAAAAAAAAAAAAAACAAAGACTTTTGTGAAAAGAAAAGTGTCTTTTTAGAGACAGGGTTTCTCTGTGTAGCCCTGGCTGTCCTGGAACTCTCTCTCTCTAGACCAGGCTGGCCTTGAACTCACAGAGATCCACCTGCCTCTGCCTCCAGAGTGCTGAGACTAAAAGCTTGTTCTACCACCACCCAGAGGAACAAAGTTTCTTATACTGGGATTAGAAAGAAATAGGAAATATTGATGATCTGCAGCACAGGTCTCAAATGTCAGCTTTCTTGGAATTTCAATGACCATCTTTATTTTTCTCAGAAATCTGCCAGAAGAAATGGTTTTTATTTATTTATTTTTTGGTTCGTTTTCAGACATGATTTCACTTTGTAGCCTTGGCTGGCCAAAAAACTTACCATATAAACCAGGTTGACCTCAAACTCATAGAGATCTGCCTGTCTCTGAGATTAAAGGTGTGTATCATCAACCTGGCTCTGTTAAATTCTTTTTATGTTTATTTATGACTGAGTGTATCTGTGTGAACTTCTGCCACATGTATGTGGGTGCCTGTCGAGACTCTGGGTCTTAAGTTACAAGCGATAGTAAGTTGCCCAATATAGGTGCTGTAAAATAAACTCAGGTCCTAGCCGGGTGATGGTGGCGCACGCCTTTAATCCGAGCACTTGGGAAGCAGAGGCAGGAGGATCTCTGTGAGTCTGAGGCTAGCCTGGTCTACAGAGTGAGTGCCAGGACAGGCTCCAAAGCTACACAGAGAAACTCTGTCTCAAAAAAACCAATAAATAGGGGAGGGAGTGGAATTTGGATTGGTAATCTGAAAAAAAAGAAAAAGAAAAACCAATAAATAAATAAACAAGCTCACGTCCTCTGGAAGAGTAACGGCTACTCTTACCATTGACACTGAGCATTCTCTCCAGCTCTCAGAATGTTGAGTGCTACCTTTTGAAGTATGCTTGCTCCCTGACCATGCATGGTGGTTCACACCTTAATCCCCACACTTGCTAGGTCACAGATAAACACCACCATGCCTGACTCCAAAGACAGGTCAAACTGCAAAAGATTTTAGTAAACTGATATGTTGAATGGCACTGTCAAAACATTAAGGAAAAGTACTCACTTTAATGGAACAAAATTACATAGTTATTAAAGTATAAATTTACTAAATATATAATATGAGTAAATTAATTATGTATTTCTCACCTTCTGAAAGCAACTTTAATGATGGTATTTTCCATTTATAGTGACAAACATTTTCTGTCAGAAAAAACATTTCAGATACACTGCAAAAGGTTATTTTATTTTAAAAAATTCATAATAAACTGGCCAGTAAATGGCTCTGTGGGTAAGGGTTCATGCCCCACATGCCCAACAATCTGAGTCTAATCCCTGGAGATCATAGGAAAGTGGGAGAAAAGAATGTTCTCCCCAGCTGGCCTCTTCCCTACACATTCATGTACACTGTGTAGACACACACATACATCATGTGCTCGGCAACAATAATAATAAAAGTTATTAGTATTTCTAGGATGAATTTGGTGACACTGGGCATAATCCCAGGACTCCAGAGCTGAGACAGGGGCATTGTTAATTCAATATGGTTAAGAGCTTGTCTCAAAAGCCAAAAATAAAATAAAACTTATTTCTCTTCTTAAGAACCATTTCAAAATCAATCATACCTTCAAAAAAATCAAAATCTTGTAAGTCATCAGGCAGCCGTGGCAGGACATCCGCAAAGTCTTCATGGCTCAGTTCTAAGTCATGCGGGATGTCACTGATCTCATTGGCAATGTCATCCGGCAACTCATCGGCACTCAGCTCTGGTGTGGAAGGGCTACTGCAAAGACAACACGGTCATCTAGCCTGCCTCACCTCCCCTCACATTCAGGACAAACCCGGGAGACAGAAACATACGTGAGATGAGGATGCCTAGAATACATGAGACTCTATCTCCAAATAAATAAATAAATAAAAATGATTTCTCCTCACTTCACAAGAAAATGTGAAAGCAAACGCTGCAGAAAGACCCCTCACGACAGAGCCACAAACTCCTGCAGCCTCTACCCACTCAGGTGATCACTTTGTCACTAACATGGATCACCATTTAGTTTATCTATGTTCTAGCAAAATTTCAAATCTGAGCAAGATAATAACTTTAAAAATGAAATAAATGGGCAAGATTGAACTGAAATTCATCTGATCAAAATGTTTAAGTCTGCCAAAGCTTACAAAAAATCATATTTCTAAATTGCATACAGCTATTATAACGTGTATAATTTCTGTTAAAACAGAAAACCCTGGGAGTATACAGTTAGAGCATCTATTTTCCTTGCCATGATAAAACACTGACATCAACGAAAGTGTACTGCATTTAGCCAGCCACCAGTAAATTTGTCAAAGACAATTGAAGGGTAGGGCTGTGGTGGTTGGGACAACCCTGAGCACAAAAGACAGGTGTTCTGAGGCCACACCCCAGAGGAAAGCAAACCCGCTGCCCCCACTGACCGGATCTGGGAGGCCTCCACTGGCAGTGAGACGCTGGTGGGCATGCTGAGGTTCCCTTGGGGCACTGCAGGGGGAATTGGTTTCTGGGGTCGACGAGGTCCACGCCTTCTCTTCTTCTTGTGTTTTTTGGTAAGTGCAGGGGGCTTCGTTTTTTTCCTAGGTTTCCTCGGTTGCTGGTGCTGAACCTTACGGGAGTTATCTCCTCTCAAGAAATTATCCTTTGAAATGAACAGAAGATTTTTTTTTAAAACACCTCCTCCACCCTTCACTCCTGGTACGTTAGTGCACAACAAGGTGACTATAGGCTGGCAAGCCTCATCCATCTCAAAACTAGAAGCAAGCATCCGTTTTTAGCACAGAGAGATGAGGAGCTGGGAATGTCACTAAGTAGGTGCAGGGCCTGCCTGGCAGGTCCAGAGGCCGAGTTGGCTCTCTAGTACCACCTAAACCAGGTGGGTGTAGGCCCGTATTTCTACATGATGGTGGCCAGAATTCCAGGCCATAGTTTGCACCTGCTGCACAGGAGGTTGGTCACCTAGCCTGTCACCTCCCCAACAAAGGGTCAGGATGTTGCTCTGCTCCTTCTTTGTCATTTGGAGGATGCCTGAAAAGAGATGTTAATTCAGCCTATGTGAACAGAGCTAACATTCAGGGCAGGAAGATAGGGAGACGTGACAAAATGAGGCATAGAAGGGTGTGATCAAAGGTGTGGATAGTGACCAGGGACATTTGCCTGGTTACCTAGGAAACAGAATGCTAATGAATCTCCCCCCTCAGTTTATGTTTTTGTATATAAGGCTGTTTGGAGAATGAATGGAGGAACTTTCAGGATGTAAAATCAAAATTTCATGAGGGATCACTGAGAAACTCCCTCCCGATAAAGCCATGTGAGTTGTCTCAATTATTTCCGTGTTTCCCCTCTGGTCCAGAGAAATAATTTAGGGTCCGGGCTGGCATGGAACCACGACAGTATGGTGGTGCATACCAGGAATCCAGGCACTTGGCAGGTGGTGGCAGGAGGGTCAGAAAGTCAAAGTCAATACAAGACCTTGTCTCTGAAGGAAAAAGTTAAGTATTTGAAAGCTCTGTTTCATCCAGTTTAAATACTGTATAATATTGAAACATCACATTATTTCATTCATAATTTTTGTGTACAAGTTAAAATAAATTTATCTAGGGCTAAAGACAAGTCTCAGTGATTAAGAGCACTGTCTGCTCTTCCAGAGGACTGGAGTCCCATTCCCAACACCTACATTGTCTGTAACTCCAGTCCCAAGGGACTTGAAACCCTTTTCTACTTCTACAGACATGAAGCACACATGTAATCCACATACACACAAGCAAATACCCATATACATGAAAATAATTATCTAAAAAAACAGATTATCTGGAAAATCTTAACTATCACAAATTTCTCTTAATAAGCTACATAATGCCTAAAGCTATATACAATAAAGAAAGTACAAAAAAATTACCTTAATTCATCTCCCTCTCACACACACACACGCACGCACGCACCTCGCACACTACATTCACTTAAAGACATTTTGAGGGATCGGGTACAGTACAATGGTGGAATGCTGCCTAGTATGTCCAAGCCAAAATTTGATTTTCAGCAAAGCCAACAAACAAACAAGATGCTATGATAATTTATGGTCTCCAAGAACTTACTCTTCCCATGGGAAAACATCAAGAAAAGGATAACACAACACACAGAAAATGAACAATAGCAGATCTTAAAAGACATAGATGGATAAGGAAGATCATCTAGGCCAACGGAAAGCGCACAAACAAGAAAAAGCTATTTGGTGAAGAAGCTTAGGGACAGAGCGTATATGATCCTGAATATCTCAATTTTAAACTTGTTTCAAGACAGGGTTTCTCAGTGCAGCATTGCTGGCAGTCCTGGAACCAGCTCTTGGAAAGCCACCACTCTCTTCCGACCGTATGTGCACACACCTGCACACACATGCACATATATTCCTGTAGATGTACACACAAATAAATAAAGAATGAAATAAAAAGAATTTCAATTTGATGAGTCCTCACTTTTTTATTTATTCATGTTCTTGACTCTTGAGATGGTTGGCCCTCTGAAGGGACAGTCACCTCCACCTGTTCAGCCCTGCACTACTGCCAGGCTGGCTTACCTTGTAATATGTCTGTCTTCTTAAAAATGTCATTCTTAAAAATGACTCCTATGGGTGGAAAAAAAGTCTCATTGCATATTTAAGTTTAAATTTGAGATATGGCTCAGTGGTTAAGAGCACTGGCTGCTCTTCCAGGGGTCCTGAGACCCAGCAACTACATGGTGGCTCACAAACATTCGTAAGAAAAGAAGGAAAGGAGGGAGGGAGGAAAGAAAGAAAGAAGGGAGGGAGAGAGAGAGAAAGAAGGAAAGAAAGAAAGAATGGAGGGATGGAGGGAAAGGAAGGAAAGAAAGAAGGAAGGAAGGAAGGAAGGAAGGAAGGAAGGAAGGAAGGAAGGAAGGAAGGAAGGAAAGAAAAGAAAGGTATATAGGAAACAGAAACAAAGAGGAACATAAGGACAAGGCTGTGTAAAGGCTCTGCGTAAAGAGGCAAGGAAAGAGAACTGCCAAGGAGTCAGAAACTGACAATTCTGCTCTCCTTCAGCTTTCAGAGTCTTTAATTCTACCTATCATGTGAAGCAGGCTCAATATTCGTGTCTGCCCTAAAGTTCCTTTTTGTTGAGTTCCTAACCCTCAATGTGATGATATCAGGAAGTAGGGCCTTTAGTCATAGAGACCTCATAAAATAGGATTATTGCTCATATAAAAGTGATACAAGACAGGAGCTAGCTGGGCCCTCTACAAACCCCATGGGGGAAAAGCCAGATGTTTATCAGGTAAAATGTGTTGTGGACTATTACTTTAACTAGGCAAAGATGTGTTACATCTGTTTATGCTGCATTTGTTAACAATGTAAAGTTGTGTTGCTTTGCCTGTCTACGGCACCAGATTGGTCTAAAAAAAAAAAAAAAGATGTGAATGGCCAATAGCAAGGCAAAAGAGGGACACTGAGGGCTGGCAGGCAGACAGAATAAGGAGGAGGAGGGATCTAGGCTTCAAAGAAGAGGGAGAACAAGAGAGGGAGACATCTAGGGCCAGGCGGCTGCCAGTCAGAGTACACAGAGTGAAAGAAAGGTTAAAAGTCCCGAGGCAAAACATAGATGAAGTAAAACAGGTTAAATTAAGTTATAAAAGCTAGTGGGACAAGCATAAGGTAAGACCAAGCATTCATAGCTAATAGTAAGTCTCCGTGTCGTGGTTTGGGAGCTGGTTGGTGGCCCAACAGGTGGGCGTGTTGCAAAAAAGGCCCTTTCCATCAAGCCTGACAACTGGAGCTTAATCTCCAGGACCCACATGGTGGGGGAAGACTCGACCTCTGCAAGCTGTGCTATGTGCCCACACACATGTGCTATGTGCCCACACACATGTGCTATGTGCCCACACACATACAAGCAAAGAAAGAAATGTGAAGAAAGAGAGCATGAATCCCATGACCTCGAGTCTACATTTCTATCATTTATTCTTCACACCTGGTCCCTGGAGCCCTAGCATCTGCTTCTGTTGTTTATAAGGCAGCCAGAGCTACCTGAACAAGACACTGTATTCCAGAAATCCTAAGATGTACATTGACTATCTGCAACTGAGGAGCGTTTTATAATTGCTGTCAGCCAGATGATGGTCATGAACAGCATTACCTACATACACATCAAACACAGTTACAGTTCATATTGCTTGAATGAAGTTATACACACTGTTGGTATAGGTTAGGCAAAAACAACACAAAAATGTGTACCAGAAGGCACTAGGAGTAGCAGGGTAAAATAGCAGAGCCTAAAATTGATGTTAGTGAAACAAATCCTCTCCCCCACCCACCCCAAGACAGGGTTCCTCTATGTAACAGCCCTAGCTGTTCTGGAACTAGCTCTGTAGATCAGGCTAGCCTCAAACTCACAGAGATCCGCCTGCCTCTACCTCTCGAGTGTTGGGATTAAAGGCGTGCGCCACCACCGCCACCCGGCTATAAATACTTATTACTGAAGAACAAATCACAAGCTTTCTTCTCAAAGCAACAACCCAGTGAGAAACAAAAACAAAGAACAGAGTAGATTAAGCTGCATTATACTTTCAGAACAAAGACAGCACTGCCTTTTGCATGCCAAATAATACATCTGAGACTAGGAGGAAGATTAAAAATCTGTATGTAAACGGTTTTTTTAATAGATTCTTTTAAGAGTTATAAAACAAAAATTCCAACTTATCAAAAAGCATTGTATCTACAACTAGAAACATTTTCCCCCCTGGTGATATATAAGACAGTGTTTAAACAGCTGATACCCTCTTTATCCTACAAACCCTGGAACAGCTCTTAACTAAGGAGCTGCAGACAGTAATGTTTGGAGATGAACACCATTAGCATCAAATCACGCAAAAAGACAAGGAAATCAAGAATTCTGCAAGGAATATTTCATGTAAACCTAAGTATAGACTCTTGTTTTCTATTTTATTTTTGTTTTTCTGTTTTTTGAAATAGAGTTTCTCTGTGTAGCCCTGGCTATCCTGGAACTCTTTGTAGACCACGCTGGTCTGGAACTCAAAGAAATTCACCTGCCTTTGCCTCCTGAGTGCAGGGCTAAAGGCATGTGCCACCACACAGATTTATCTTTAAAAATAGTGCTGAAGATATGGCAGAGTGCTTGCTGATGCCGGACGCCCAGAGGTGACGATGTGTGCCTGTCATCTCAACACTTAGGAGGTACAGGTTGGAAGATCAGAAGTTTTTCATCCTCAGCTGCATGCCAAGATCAAAGCTAGTCTGGGATATAGAAGATACATCTCAAACCCCACCACCAGGCAAAATAAAACAAAACAAAACAAAAACTGACATTAACTCCTGTTAAGTCATCAATACAGATCTTGGTCTTGGATGTATGTGGGAATGACATCAACATAAAGAGCTGGGTCCTATACTGCTGTGAAAGCCTCAGGGCCCCATCAACAAGGACCTATGGGATCATCAACCAAGGTCCACAAGAGGGTTCAAAAACAGAGGCTTAGGGAAACGGTCTGCTTAGTGATGCTCAAGCATGAGGACCTGCGCTCAGACTGCCAGCATCCACATACAGAGCTAGGCACAGCACCAGGCATCTATAGTCCCGGCACTGGGGAAACAGAGACACACTCATCTCTGGAGCTGGCCAGGCAGCCAGCCAGTTAAACCAATCAGTGAGCTCCAGGCTCAGTAAGAGAAGCTATCTCAAAATATAAGGGTGAAAAGGACAGAGACACCCATCATCAATCTGGCACCTACACATGCAACAGGCATATATATATTCAAAAGCATACAGAAGCTGGGTGTGGAAGACCTCACACTTGTCATCTTAGTACTCAGGGGGCTGAGGCACAGAATTCATGAGTTCTGGGCTGGTTTGAGTACAGAGACCCTGGCTTAAAAAAACACAGAACACACACACCACAAAAGCATGTTTCATTCATATGAAGTCTGAATAAACTAAGAAAAAGTGCCCACACTTAGCCAGGCAGCAGTGGTGCATACCTTTAGGGAGGTGGATCTCTGAGTTCAAGGCCAGCCTAGTCTACAGAGTGAGTACCAGGACAGACAGGACCATTTCACAGAAAAAAACAAAAAACAAAACAAAATAAAACAAAAGCCCATACTTTAAATATATTTTAATTAACTAGAGAAATGAATTCAATATTTCTACATGAAGTTTAATACTCAAAGTTTTCAAAACATGATCCTAACATGGAACTGAACACAACAGAAGTTCTTGGTACAGTCAATTTGCTAACAAGGGGACAGATCAGGAAGGTGGCTGCTCCGCCTAACTGTACAAGCTAATGACAAAGCCAGAACCACAACCCACCACCCATGAAACTGCAGAGAACACAAGGCCCTTCCTCTGCCATGTGCTACAGTTGGTACCCAGCACAGTACCTCAAAACAGCTTGATGGGCGGACACAAGGTAACTCCACTTTGAGGGGCTTGTCTTCTCTATGCTGGCATCAACCTATAATCTTGTTCATGACAGGCAAGTATGCAACTACTAAGCTAACTTCACTCCAAAACAAATCATTGTAAACAGTTACATAATTCAAATATTTGACTAATTAAAATGCTTCTCTCCTCCAAATTATTCTAAATTAGTTAGGATTCATGATGCCAGCATTAACAAAAACAATAATTAAGTTCAACAAAATTATAGAAAAGCTTGGTATTTTGCCTGAATTTTACTAACCATCCAGATCATTCCCAGAACTGCGTATGAAAAAGAAAACCTAAAGGCAAAGACGGAGCTCAAAAAATCTGCTTTGTATTAGAGAATATATCTTTACTATATTGTGGATGTGAGCCATGAAGAATATGGACTGATGGTTTTTAAAAGTATTTTATTTGAGTAATTACAGGGTTAGTGTTCTTCATTTGAAGCATTGAGAGACCACACGTGGTTTGAGGTTTCTGAATATTTGTATATAATTTGCATATTAGAATCTTTCCTCTAGAAATCTTAAAACCACAATCTGGAAGGCTCCAAAACCTGTATTTTTGGGGTGTAATATGTCTTATTAGAACCTTACAGATTTTGGGTTTTGAATTAGAGACATTCAAACTTTACTAAGTAGCCCTCAAACTGTGGGGGTTTGGTTTGGTTATAAAAAGGGCCTCAAATTCAAATCACAACATTCTGAAATTTTTTAGTCAATGGCAACACAGCACAGAGTAAAAAAAAAAAAAAAACGCTGTTTTTATAGTACTTCCTTAATGATATCATTATCACATTTCTATCTCAATAGTTTTTACTTCCCAGTAGGAAGAGTCATCAACAGTGTTGACAGCCCTGACTACACAACTTAGGCAAACTCTAAACTTACCATTTTTTTGGCATGTTCTTCACACAGGGGCGTCTGGTGTGTAATGTCAAACACTGGCACAGAGCACTGCTGTCCGTCTGCAAACTTGGCAGTGCAGCTGGAGAAGAGCTGCTGAGAGCGGTTCAAGAGGATGTCTGAGGTTTGGAGTCAGGAGAAAGCACACTGAATTGTTCAACTCTTAGCGTCTGAATTAAAACTTGCTACTTTCCTTACTTGTGTTTTATTAGCAAGAATTGCCCTGTCTGTAAAGTTAATATTCCCATTCAACCACTGATGGGAAAATGATAATAGTGACGATATCATCATTATTTATTTCTTAACTGACACTTCTGAAGGAGTCTACTTAGCTAGCAGGTTCTCAGGCAAGTCTCCTTTATGGCCATTCTGAACTAATTTCTGTAACTTGAATAAACAAGACCACTTTCGCGTTAACATGCTCCTAAAATCCCCACTAAAAAGACTGTTCTGAAAGTAGCACTTCATTTTCTTAGGTATTTTATTTTATTTTGTTTATGTATGAGTGTTTTGACTGAATGTTTGTATGCCAACCACACTAGAGTGGATGGTTCTAAGCTACCATGTGGGTTCTGGGACCTGAAATCAGGTCCTGTAGAATGACAAGGAACATCCAGGGACACCATTACAGATGAGCAATCCCAGTATCCGGGGGAGCAAATCAAAATTCAGGCCAGTCAGGCTTAGTTACATAGTGACATGGCGGGGCTATAACCTAATTAATGGTATCTCAAATACATTAATACAAAAGGAAGATTGCAAATTAGAGCGGTTGCTAGTATGGAATATTTTTAGCTGGGTGTGATGACACAAGACTATGACGTCAGCACTCAGGTCAAGAAACGACCACCACAAGTTCACCAGCAATCAGGGATAGCAAGACCCTGTCTGAAGAAAGCAAAAATAAGCATTTTAAATGCTACTCAGTTTGAAATATTTAATAAAAATATTTACTGACCAATAGAGTACTGACAGAGCGAGATAGCTCAGTGGGTTAAGGGACTTTCTCTGCAAGGCTGACATCCTCACTTCAATCCACAGAACACACATAAAGGTGAGAACAAAGAAATAATGTGAGTTACACTGTGAGTTCAAGGGCAACTGGGGGTACGGAAACCCTGTCCATAGATGATTGATAGATAGACAGACAGACAGACAGATAGATGATGGATGGATGGAGAGAGATAGAGAGCTAGATACAGAGCTAGCTAGCTAGAGATGGATGGATAGATGGATGATAGATTAGATAGACAGATAGATAGATAAGCAGATAAATAAATAAAGTGCCAGGTACATGTCCTAAATCTCAGCACTTAGGAGGCAGAGCCTCAATTTGAGGACAGCCTGGTCTACATACAGAGCAAGTTCCAGGACAGCCAGAACTTACACAGAGAAACCCTGTCTTGAAAAAGAAACAGTAAAAGAAGTGATTTGACTTTCCATCAACAATCATAGCTTCAGGGTGAATGCCTACAGGCCCAGCATTCCATCCCATTCTGATAGGAAATACTTCAGCAGCAGCCATGAAGTGAGCCTGCTCTGCTGCTCTGCAGACCTCTCAACTCCAGCCCAGAGCCCAGTCCCCCTGTGAGATAAAGAGCTCGAGTCTCGCCTCCCCAAACTCAGTGTAATGAAAATGCGCTGAAGTAAAGACAAATTTAAAGAGTAAGCACAATGACAGAACCAGAAAATTTGTTCAGGACTATATGAAAATGAGAAATTATTCTAAATGTGGAATAGCTTTTATTTCACAAGGGTTTTTTGTTTGTTTGTTTGTTTTGTTTTCTGCCAGACAGGGTAGTTGTGGACACCTGGGATCTCAACAGTGACTGCGACACTAAGGCAGGAGACCTCAACTACACAGTGAAACTACCTCAAAGACGCACGGCAGGGAGTACAGTGGGGGGGCAGCTGTCTAGACTCCCAATACCTCAGGGTTGAAAGCACAAAGCCCCAAGCAAGGCAGTGGTGGTGCCCGCCTTTAATGGGGGCAGGGATGGCAAAAGCAGAGAGCTCTGTGAGCTCCAGGCTCTTCTCAGGACGAGCACACAGCACACAGCCCCAAAGGAGTTAGTAACGCCAATGCCTGCTTAATGTAGTTAAAAAGGATACGCTGGAAACAATGTCTGGTGAAGGGAAGGGCCTTGTTAGAGCACTGTTCACCCTTCACTGTTCCGTTGCATGCTGCTGGCTCCACCTCCTTCAACTTGGTCTGGCTGCAGCTAAAGAAGGAAAAATGCAAAATTCATTTTAAGTGCTCTAACAATCCAGGGTAATTTTTTTCTTTTAAACGTTTATCTTATTATGTATATGTGTGTGCATGAACAAGCCCGAAGGCACAGCAAACCTGTGGAGGTCGGAGGACAATCCAGGGAGTGGGGTCTGGGGATGAAGACAAGTCAGCGGGCTGGATGGCAAGCACCTTTACCCACTGCCCATCTCCTCTCGCCCCCAGGATAAACATTCAACACCACGTTTCTGCAACACCCACACTCTAACTATCTTTATTATGCAGTCATTAGGTACAAGTATGAATTAAAGAAAGCAGGTACTACAATTATCAAAGTGTTATTTAGCTGACCCACTAACATTCAAGGCAAACAGCTACATCATAGTGGTTTTCAAATACACCTATCTGGTTGTTTGGTTTTCTCTTGTTTTCTGAGACAGGCTTTCTGCCTTCACCTCCTCAGTGCTAGGATTGTATATATGACCTAGACACTCTCCCTTGGTTTTTTGGATTGCTTGATTTTTATTTTTATGTTTTTGGCTTCTTTGGAGGCACAGTCTCTTTATGTAGGTCAGGCTAACAGAAAAGGAACTGTACAGCAGACTGGTCTCAAAACTCACAGCAATGCTGCTTCAAATTCCCCAGTATATAAATCACATCACAGGCATAAACCACTATGCACAGCTCGTGGGTTTTCTGTTGTTAGAAAGCGGACAGAGCCTCTTCACTACGTGACATCTTACACAGATTCTCCTAAGCCTCATTGAAGCAGAGACCAAAGGTACCATTAGTTGCCAGGGCTGCCATGAGGAGAGAGATGTGACACACCTATAACACCCATGGAGAACAGGGCGCACAGTAATCCACTGAGTCGGTTTTCAGTCTCCACTGGGCCACCTAGTGCCAAAACACAGTGAGTCTACAAAGGCGCCCGCGCCTAGCTGGGAAGGGAACGTGAACATGCAGAAATGGTTAAGCTACGGGTACATCCTTCAAAGCGCGCTTACTTGGAACCTATCCTAAAGCTTGCTACATTTTGTACCATACTTCATTATTTAAACACTATCTTCACTTTGATCACTTGGCATCTAAGTATTTTAACCTATACTCCATCAGTAGGCAATGTCTGCAGTAGGCCCTCCATTTAGTCATCAGCACTACACAAGCCAGGCGCTGTGATGCAAGCCCACAATAGCAGCTCTAGGAAGATACTGGGAGCACTGGAGGAGCCTTGGCTATGGGAGTTTCTCAAAAAACAAGGGAAGAACTGTAAGCACTAGCAAGATGGCTTAGCAGGTAAATGTGCTTGCACCAATCTGCAAAGTCTGCTATCTGAGTTCTATCCCCAAAACACACATGGTAAAAGGAGAGAACTGGCACCTTCAATTTACAGAGGCACATGAGCACATAAAGACACACACACACACACACACACACACACACAATTTAAAAACAGAAAAAGACCTCACAAAGGTAGAAAAGTAGAGCATTGGAATATTAAATATCTTGCTGGGATGGGTGGCATGGGCCTTTAATCCCAACAGTCAGGAGGCTGAGGCAGGAGATTCTCTGTAAATTTGAGGCCTGTCTGGTCTACATCAAGAATTCCAGACCAGCCAAGGCTACACAGTAAGATAAACAAAGAAGAATCTTCAGTTTCTTTTCCAGTGGTGCTGGGACTGGCACTAAGACCACAGGCACAGACAAACCGTCAACACCTCCAGCTCACCTCTCACATTATATTTACACGCCCCTAAAGGACAGTTACACTATTAACTTTAGCCCGTAAAAACAATGTATTAATTTTTCAATAAGGAAAGCTGTATTATATTAGCAGCTAAGCTATATAATCCAAACTGCTTGGTCTAGATTTTTATACAACATGGTACTCAATATAACAAATAATTTCTCTGAACACTTAAATAATCTGAGCTATCTACCAAGCCTAATGTACAATATATTTCCTCATTTCTTCCTTTCTTTTTTGGGGTCTCATGCAGTCTAGGCTGCTTTTAAGCTCAAGTTCACTAAGTAGCTAAGAATGACCATGAAGTCCTGAGGCCTACTTCCTAAATTCTAGGAATACAGAATACAAGTTTCTCCTCTCTCTCTCTCTCTCTCTCTCTCTCTCTCTCTCTCTCTCTCTCTCTCTCTCTCTCGTGCATGCATGCACAAACATACATGATGGGGAGAGGTGAGCATGTGAGCATGTCATGACACAAACATGCAGGTCAGAGGACAATTATTTGTGGAGTCTATGAATTGAACTCAGGCCTGCGGGCACATGGCTCTCCCTGCTGGGCCAGCTCACTGGCTTCACTGTTAATAGTCACCTTACGGTTCAGTTTGCCAATCTCTCTCATAAACCCAAACTCTACAGACAAGTTATTAAATAACGGTGTCATCCAAATAGCACTAAAAAAGCAAAGAGAATTACTACTGCTTCATTAATCACAGGTGGCATGATTGAGGCCAAACGACACCAAGTCAGTTTGAAAGCCGTTTGCTGGTTTGTTCACCCACACTGGGGGCTGAACTCAGAACTTCATGCACCCTGGTCAAGCATTCAACTACTGATCACATCCCCAGCAGTCCAACTTGGTATTTTATGATTTGATAACACTTATCATTAATTAAAAAAATTACTAAAGTTAGTTTAGGAGGTGTTCTGAAAACTACTGCATTATTATACCTGGATTAAACTCACAGAAGTCATAAATACAGTTTTCCACACCACCAAATTGCCTCAAACTCAATTTACAGAGTTTGACAAGATTATTATCATGTATTAGGAGTGGGTACACAATGTCTACGTACAGAAATTGCTTTCTGCTGCAGACAGAATTTCACTAATTATACAGGTGACACTTTTGGTCATCAAGTGTTAATACACCATTATTTTACAAACTGCTGAAGCAGCAGCAAACAGTCTCAAAGAATAGAGACTAGGCCTGTGCATGTTCTATTCTGCTCCTCTGCTCACCAACTGGCGGTGTCAGAACTAAATACACTTGCTTCTGCATCCACAGAAATGACTCCACAACAGGAGACTTAGTTAAGAGTACATTAATACTGTTAAACACCCAATAGTCCAATCAGTGACATATTTTGTATGTTAACTTACTTTTTCCTACATATATGCACTTAAAGTTATCTTCTGGAATTATAAAAACTAAAAATAAGCCTTTCTTTAAATCAGTGAGGAGCTACATATGTACATTTCGGAAGCAGTACCCTGGCCGGTAAGCAGCAGGGACATACGCCTGCAACTCCGGCACTGGGAAGTGAGGCGGTTTACTGTAAGCTTGAGGCCAGACTGCTCGACAATCAAGCTCTAAGCCAGCCAAGGCGACAAGACAAGACTGTCCCCCGCAGAAGAAAAGGAAAAAAGACATTTCCTTAGAGCAAGATGTTTGACTCAATCCAATGCTTTAAATGCGTCTTTCAGATAAAACTAAAAGTTATAACCACAATACATGCATACATATATATATTTGAGAATTATGTATAAATAAGATCAGAAAATTTAATTTACCTTTTTTGGGGTTAAAAATAACATTTTTGCTTTTTTGTTTTTTTGAGATAGGGTTTTTCTGTGTAATCCTAGCTGTACTGGAACTCACTCTGTAGGCCAGGCTGGCCTCAAACTCAAGAGATTCACCAGTCTCTGGCTCCCAAGTGCTGGTATTAAAGGTGTATATCACTACCACCTGGCATATAAACTACTCTTAAAAGGTATTTAGCTGATTTTTATTAAAATTTCTTCATAAAACTGATTTCTAATATGCAGATTTTTATTTAACAAATGAATCTTTAACAATGTGTACTCAGGTAGCACTCTTGCTGAACACAACCAAACAGTGCTCAGCTATGTGGAACTTAATGGATTATTAAAAATTGCTGCAGGATCCCCAGCAGGCAGGGGCAGCGGGTCCCAATAGCAGCCAGTCCCAGGCAGGGATGGCACAAGACTATGAAGGTGGCTGGTCCCTGGAGGTGAGCCATTGGGCGAGAGACAGACAGATAGGCACACCATACAGAGGCCTCAGTGATGGGGGAAGGAGTGGGCGTGGCTTGTCTCTTAAAGAGACAGATCATTCGTTCGCCTCACATAGCCTAAACAATTCCTCAAAGTTTATATAAAAGAAAACAGAAGGAGACAAAACCTAGGAAGTGCGGGAACCTGGGAACTGTGGCTCTAACCTGGCTCGGCTGCACGTGGCTCTCCGCAGTTCTTGGATCAACTGGCCAGTGCACTCGGGCTCTTTGCTGGCTGCCTGCAGCAGCGCTTTTCTGAAAGTGTGCCGGCATTTCTTTTGTCGAGACTCTGCCCGCTGCAGGCGGCAGAGGTGCTTGTATTTCTGCTGGAAATAAGTGCAAAGTTGGGTCACCCTGGAGCTCCTGCTCGCCACGTCATCGTCATCCGACCTGCAAGTGCAGAGAGACAGGAAGTGAAAATGAATGTGGGTTGGTACGAGCACAGGTTTAAAAACTACTGTGGCATCTGAACACAACTTAGTAAGCTAGAGAGATCCCTGCAGCCCTGAAAACAAGTGGAAAATTCAGTCTTCAGCTGGGCAGCAGCACTAGCTCAACACACCTTCAGCAGGCACTGCCACCAGAGCAGGACAGGAAGGACAAACATTTCCTTATCTTTGCTCACTTCAAGGATACAGAGCCACCCCAGAAACACAGCAGTCCCCTCTACCAACACTTCCTGAGAGCTACTCTTGACACATTCTGGTATAAATCTCCTCTGGGAACACGTGGTGCGGGAACCGTGGGACTGCCATTGCTGCTACAGAGGCATCTGACCAGCTTTCACAGGTCAGGTGACACAGCTTCCACCCATGCTAATGGACGGCTGACAGACAGTACAGTGCGTCTTCGCTAACAGTGCTGCGCTGAGCTCGCTCAGTATGCCTACCACCACCACCAGCAACTCTTCTACAGGACAAACCTGACCTTATTCTTTACTGTTAGGAGCAATGCACATCACTGGTGCTACTTGATCTTCTTTCTCTTCTACTGCAAGTAAACTGAGACAGGCACTCCCAGATACTGTGCGGCATGCTACTCAGCTTTAGCCTCAGGTTTGTTTTTTGTTTTGTTTTAGGGTGGTGCTGTATTTCCCACCAGCCCAAAGCAAGCTACTCTGTGCACTTCCATTTAGAATATCTCCTAGAAACACGCCCTTTACAGTATAGACTCTACTATAAATACACAAATTAAAGGCTCATACTGTGGTCTATTATGCTAATCGCCACAGGAGGGCCAAGTGAAAGGGTTTATGATGGGATTTAAAACGATAAATACACTCCCAAATGGAATAATGCCAAAGAGGCCAGAATCAGTAACTAACACGGTGGGACAGACAGACCGAGGCTTCATATATCTAACACGGGAAACAATCAAAAGCTCTGGGCTTGGTGACACACAATATCCAAGAAGCAGGAGGATTACCTTGAATCCAAGTCTAGGCTGGGGGATTCGTGGTGACCCTTGTCTCAAAAAAAAAAAAAAAAAAAAAAAAAAAGGGCTTCCCATAGGGCAGGGTATCCTGCCCCATCTTAAGGAAGCAGGGGGAGGGNAGGGCAGGGTATCCTGCCCCATCTTAAGGAAGCAGGGGGAGGGTGGTGGGGTAGTGGGGGAGCGGGAGGGCCGGGAACAAGGGGAGTAAATGTAAATTTTTCTTTTAACAATAACAAAAAAAAAAAAACAAAAAACCGCACAGTGGCACACGTTTGTAATTCCAAATTCAACATTAGCTTAGATTACACCCAGTGATTTCCAAGCTAGTCACAGGTGCCTAGTGAGAGTGCATCTGGGAAGGGAAATATCTAAGAGCATCTTAAAATTTCAGATTCCCAGGACTTACCCCAGATCTACTAGGTCAGGATGTTAATGAGGTAGAGTCTAAGAACAGCAAATTTTTTAATTGTTTCTCGGAGTGTCATAGAAGGTCTACAATTCAGCATTCTAGCCAGGCCGATTAGCGCTATAAACATCCTCCTACGTGTGAGCATGACAACCGTGAGCCCACGGCAGAGGGACAAAATATCACCAATGCTCACTGTGGGACAAAAGGCTCAGTCTGCAAAAGAGACAGCAGCAGAGCTAACCTTGAAGGAAGTATCCATGTTGAGGATGGGAGCAGGAGAGATCTCAGGAGAGCTCACAGGAGAGCTCACAAGCACCAAGCAACTGGGCTAAGAAGGGTATGGAGTAGAGGGACTGAGGACAGCAAATTTTCCAAACCTAAATGCCAAGTTAAGAGTTTAAATGCAGCTGGGCAGTGGTGGCACCTTTAATCCCAGCACTCAGGAGGAGGGGCAGGCAGATCTCTGAGAGGTGAGTTTGAGGCCACCCTGGTCAACAGAGTGAGTTCCAGGACAGTCAGGGCTACACAGAGAAATCCTATCTCAAAAAAGGAAAAAAGAGACAGAGAGAGGGAGGGAGGGAAGGAGGGAGGAAGGAAGAAAGGAAGTTAATTTAATGCCAAGGCTGATGGAACAGGCCTATAATTCCAGCTACTCAGGAGGCTGAAATAGGAGGATCACAAGTTCAAGTCCAGCTTGACCCGTAGAGTAGCAAGGCCCTTTCCCAAGTTAAGAAAAGGTCTGACAAATAGCTCAGCAGTAAAACATTTGCCTGGTGTTTAAGAGGTTCGATGACCAGGAAAGGAGAGCACGGGGACAGTTAAACTTTTGGTGGTCCTTGCCTTTAATGCCAGCACTCAGCTTCTCAGGAGGCTGAGGCAGGAGGATCTCTGAGTTTGAGGCCAGTCTGGTCTACAGAGTGAGTTCCAGGACAGCCAGGGCAATGTAGACAGACCCTGTCTCAACAAACAAAGAAAATGGGTACCGATGGGCTAGAGAGCTAGTCAGTGGTCAGAGCACTCACTGTGTGAGCAGCAGGACACGTGTGGCCTCTAGAATCCTTTGTGGGCAGTTGGAGAGATGGCTCAGTGGGTAAGAGATGTTTTGTTCTTGCAGAGCACCTGGTTTTCATTGCCAACACTCACACGGTAGCTCTCAATAGTCATAGCTCCAGCTTCAGGTATCTCCTATCTCTTCATGTACCAGGTATGTATGTGGTAGATATAGATACATATATGCAGGCAAAACACACAACAAAATAAAGAAATCTTTTTTAAAAAAATGGGTATGGGGCTGGGTCGTGGTGGTACGCATCTTTAATCCCAGCACTGGGGAAAATCAGAGGCAGGCGGATCTCTGTGAATTTGAGGCCAGCCTGGTCTACAAAGCAAGTTCCAGGACAGGCCCCAAAGCTACAAAGAAGCTCTATCTCAAAAAGAGAAAAACAAACAAAAAGAAATGGGTATGGTACACACCCATAACCCTACTGTGTGTAAACAGGTAACTGCTGGAACTTGTTGACAACCAGCCCTGCCCCAGGCACAGGAGAAACACAGCCTCAAGGGAATAAGGCAGGGTGGTAAAGCAGGACACCCCATCTCCTCTCTGGCCTCCACATGGAAGGTCAAGGCACACACATGCAACATGCACGTTCTTACACATGCATAAACATACTACACCAAAACTGGGCAGGAAGTAAGATAATTATTTGTTAAAAGGAGGAAAGTATATCAAAGGAAAGTAAAATACTAGGAAATCAGGGTTTTGTGGCCTTCGAGGCAGACTGAAGTGTGAACTAAGGAAGGCTGTGAGTCTCCAACAACAAAGCGCATCGTGACAATTCTGCAAGAATGGAAAGGAGAGGCAGAATGCAAGAACAAATAATTTCAAAGCCCCTGACTATCTATCTAGGCTGTTTTAGGAATTTCACTAGCAATAACTTCCATCCATTACTCATCTGTCAGGTACTGGGCAGAGAATTCATTTAGGTTAACTCTGCACTTGCAGATTGAAGTCAAGTTCAGTGGCGATGAAGCATGACTGAGCAGGTCAGTACTAACAAAGCTACTGTGTTCTAGCTTAAAGAGCACACCAGGAGGAAGGAAGCAGTCCTGAAGGACACAGCATTGCCAACACTCGCTAGGGGCTATTTGAGGCAGAAGGAGTGTCGGGGGAGAGCAATGCCAAGAACGGAAATGGATGTGTATGCTAGTGCAAGTCATCAACACTTCCAAGTAACAGAGCCAACTGAGCCCCTCTGCTCCAGTTCCAAATTTGAGCTATAATTTGCTTCCATGAAGACTCAGTTTATGATCAGTATCTGTTGAACCATTTTTCACTTCCTGTTGTACTGTCTATCACATTTTCAATTCTACAAATTCAAGAACCAAAAGATAAACTGACTGTCGATACATGGGGTGGATCTGGTGTCCAGCGTCCAGCCAGGTCTATTCACATGACAACAGAAAAGCTTAAAACAGGTTCTAAACACACAAAGCTGAAGCCAAACGCAGCTTCCTAGTCTTATGTCTCTCCCAGCAGCTGCGGGACAGAACTACATCTCCCAGCCTGCCTCTGTGCTACAGCCGCCAGTATGCAGTTCACTTTAAAAGGTTACATAAAATTTAGTCTTCGAAGGCTGTTTAGGATAAATACAGGTTAATAGTTATAACTATCAAACTTATAGTCACGTAAGGTATGTTTTCAAGGTCATGTAGGTCATATTTTAGATAAACAGGTCATCTTCAAACACTTCAAAGACCACCAGAATATGACATTTAAAATATTTTAATGGGCTGGAGCAATGGCTCAGAGGTTAAGAGCACTGGCTGCTCTCCCAGAGGTTCTGAGTTCAGTTCCCAGCAACCACATGGTGGCTCACAACCATCTGTAATGAGGTAATGAGATCTGGTGCCCTCGTCTGGCATGCAGGTAAAGCATTGTATATATAATAAATAATAAAATCTTTTTTTTGTTGCTGTTGTTTTTTTTTTGTGGTTTTTCAAGACAGGGTTTCTCTGTGGCTTTGGAGCCTGTCCTGGAACTAGCTCTTGTAGACCAGGCTGGCCTCAAACTCACAGAGATCCTCCTGCCTCTGCCTCCCGAGTGCTGGGATTAAAGGTGTACGCCACCACTGCCCGGCAAATAAATAAATTTTTTTTTTTTTTTTTGGTTTTTCGAGACAGGGTTTCTCTGCAGCTTTGGAGCCATTCCTGAAACTAGCTCTTATAGACCAGGCTGGTCTCGAACTCATCTCCCAAGTGCTGGGATTAAAGGCGTGCGCCACCACCGCCTGGCCAAATAAATAAATCTTAAAAAGATAAAATAAAATGTTTTAATAACAAAGCTTTTCATGACAATGAGACACATCTGCTCCTAGAAGCACCAATTTACTTCAAAAAGGATAATGGGCACTGAAGACCCTCCATATGGAGTTTGCTTTGTGTGTGTGTGTCTGTGTGTGTGTGTGGCAAAGTCAGCTACTGGGCAAGAAACCACCCTTGCCTCAAATGTTGACAGTATGCTGTGCAAACTGAACAAACAGGACACAAAAGGTGACTGCCCAAGTTTGCCAGGACAAAGTAGGACAGGCCTTCAAAATTCCTGCTTCTCAAAATAGTCTGTCAGATATTCTAGGCCTCTAGGCCAAAAATGGGTACCACAACGTTGCAGAGGAACCCTGGGGTGACTGAACAGGCAGCCAGATGTCTGTCATTTTGGAAGTTGTTTGCAGTGCACTTCCTGTTTACTAAGGTAGTATCATATCGAAAGGGCCTTTGATGGAGTTGAAGACTACATAGTTTTAGTTATAGATTTCCTTAGTTATGATAGAAGGTAAATTAGGTACAGAGCTTTGGATTCATCAAGATAGAATAAATAATGGAATATTTTCTTCAAATATGCCAAATACAAATAGACTGGATACCATAAATATAATTCTTACCTGATAATTGTTCTTATTATTTATAGTTTCATTATGTTAGGTTAAAAAAAAAACCTTTCCTTTTTATTTAGACAAAAAGGAGGAAATGTTGTGGAACACTCTTTTTGTACAATAGATTTGTCACTTGGATTGGTTTTATGAAAAGCTGAACAGCTAATAGTCAGGATTTTTGGGACAGAGAGGATGCAGAGGAATAGGGCGGAGACACAGAGTCAACTGCCAGAGATACAGAAGAAGCAGGATATGCAGATAAGGGAACAAGCCATGAGCCACATAGCAGTATGTAAATTAATGGAAATGGATTAAGTTATAATCACATATATTAATAGAAATAGGTTCATTTAAGTTATAAGGGCTAGCTAAAAATAAGCGTAAGCTATTGGCAGAGCTATCATAGTTAATAAAAGTCTCCATGTCAGGATTTGGGAGCTGACAGAAGGGACAGAAAAATTCACCTACAGGATCAGTGTCTGATGTCAAATGAGGAAGCCTCTATTTTGTTGGGTATTTATGTAAATCCCAAATTTTTTGTTTTGTTTTTTTGAGACAGGGTTTCTCTGTAGCTTTGGAGCCTGTCCTGGAACTAGCTCTTGTAGACCAGGCTGGCCTCAAACTCACAGAGATCCACCCGCCTCTGCCTCCCAGTGAGTGCTGGGATTAAAAGCGTAAGCCACCACCGCCCGGCTAAATCCCAATTTTTTTTAAAGATTATTTCTTTATTATGCATACAATATTCTGCATGCATGTGTACCTGCACCCCAGAAGAGGGCACCAGATTTCATTATAGATGGTTGTGAACCACCATGTAGTTGCTGGGAATTGAACTCAGGACCTCTAGAAGAAGAGTTAGTGCTCTTAACTGCTGAGCCATCTCTCCAGCCCCCTAAATCCCAAATTTTTAACTAAATGATTACCTCAGGCCATAAGCAATATCTTCTGGCCCTACCAACAGAGATGTCACGTGATTTGCTCACAATGCACCAACTGAACTCTTTATATTGCTAAAGTAGTCACTAAATTTTTGTAATATTATTACAAAGAAAATGAACATTCATTATGCAGAGACCCCTGACAAACACCTTTTTTATAAAACACACTGGGAAACCACTGAGCCAGTTTCTGATGAGGTGAGTTGAACTAACAAGAGTCACCTCCAGAAGCACTTAGTACTAGAAAAGCATCACCCAACAGGTCAGTCCTGAAGAACAGAGTGAAATACAAAAGCACTACTTTGCAGGGCACACGCTCAGGAGGCTGAAACAGGAGGGTCAATATAAGTTCAACCCGGCCTTAAGAAAGGCCTGAAGAAAGCTCCAGGTCAGCCAAGGTTATATACACAGTGAGACCCTGTCTCAAAACAAACAAACAAAAAGCACTATTTCTAGCTATTGGCTGAGAAGCACAGTGGGGCTCTAGGTAGCCCTCAGTGACCAAGTTCCTTAGCCTCTGGGTATGTGGTCCACTTTTATAAGAAGAAATTGCATCAGATACTCTCTAAGATCCCTTTCAATTCTATTACATTAAACTGTACTCATCAGTGAATGGGAAAGACAGGGAAATGAATTTAGCAAGGAAACCTCAAAATTAACTTTGTTCCAACAATATAATCCGTTTCTTCCCAAACTGAACTACCTTTGCCTAATTATACCTAATTATAGCATAGTAAAATTAAATAAAACACTGGCACAGACAGGAAGAAGGGCAAACTGATACCCACTCGCAAAAGAACACAAAAAGGAAAGCTTACGTGTGTCTCTCATATCTGAGCGTCTCTCGGATGGACCACGCAACCTGGTACGGTGAGGCCTGATCCGAGTCCTCCGGCTCTTCTCCACTCTCTTCAGACCAGTCCAGCCCTGCAGCAGACAGTGCAAATGACAGGTTAAACAAAATTTACTGAAGAAGGCTGGTGAGACGGCTCATCAATAACAGGGCACTGCCCCACATGGTACAAGAGTACCAGCTTCCACAAGCTGTCGTCCGACCTTCACGGGAGGATAAAACCCTGACAGAAACACTGCCTAAAGCACAGCAGTGGTGGCACACACCTTTAATGCGGCACTTGGGAGGCAGAGGCAGGTGGATTTCTGTGAGTTCGAGGCTAGCCTGGTCTACAGATCAAGTTCCAGGACAACCATGGCTACACAGAGAAACCCTGTCTTGAAAAACCAAAAAAAAAAAAAAAAAAGAGTCTAAAATACATAAAGCCCTCCAAATGAATTTCTCTTCTCTTCTTATTCTTACAAAGATGTATGACGAACACACACTCCACTTTAAAAACATAACAGTGTGGCTGTGCTGGACTCCAAGAATAGACTTCATAAAATGCTTTGTTAATTATCTGGAAATAGCACAGGCAAAGATAAAAGGTGAAACTATTCAAATATCAAAATGTCATACTTGATGTAATTTTAATTTAATATTAAAAATATTAAGTTTAATAATTATTTAATATTAAAAAATATTTTTAAATGACATATAAAACAATATTTTAAAAAAAGAAAAGACCATCAAGGTCAAAGGTGACACTGCAACTAACTGGGTCAGTGCCTGACAAGAGTATGCAAAGTACTGGGTTCAATTCCCAGCACAACTTAAACCAAGTATGGTGGCACGTGGAGAAAGGCGGGCCAGAAGTTCAGTGTCATCCTCAGCTCTCAAAAAAAGAACAGTAAGGGGGCTGGAGAGATGGCTCAGTGGTTAAGAGCATTGCCTGCTCTTCCAAAGGTCCTGAGTTCAATTCCCGGCAACCACATGGTGGCTCACAACCATCTGTAATGAGGTCTGGTGCCCTCTTCTGGCCTGCAGACA
>JAQHUG010000215.1:486084-504816 GCA_028555095.1 Dicrostonyx torquatus | reverse complement strand
ACACAGACAACACACAAGTGCACAGACAACACACAATGCACACAGACAACACACAAGTGCACAGACAACACACAATGGACACAGACAACACACAATGCACACAGACAACACACAAAGTAAAAACTAGAATAATAAGTCTTATCTTTTCTTATTTTTCAAGCACAAACATGAACTACCATGAGCACTAATAACATTTCTTCAATGATGTTTTTTGGGGATTGGGGTTCACTACAAAACCCTGACTGTCCTAGAACTTGCTAAGTAACTAGGCTGGCCTCCAACTTGGAACAATCTTCCTGCCTCTGCCTCCCAAGTGCTGAGATAATAGTCGTGTGGCACTGTGCCTGCCTGGCTTATTCACAAAATCTAAAGGAAATAACTCTGAGCAGAGATAATGACGTCACCCACAGTAAGACAGTGTCTGGCTCAGAGACTGTAGTAAAGTGTCCCAAGGCTGAGGCAGAAACATCCTTTGAGCTAAGAACTGGCCAGGCTACGCAACACAACAATGCCCTCCTAATATACCAAGAACTTCAATGAACGCACAGATACCGAGGATACAACCAAACACAACCATTTTTTATATATGGCTATAATTATTAATGAAAGCTATGATTATCTCCATGCTCATGAAAGCAAAGCTCATCAAACTTAGCAGAGTAGAAAAGGAACTAGGTTAAGAAGAAATGGGTTCACTGGAAGAGGGAGACACAAAAAAGCAATGGGGGATTAAATATAATGAAAATACATTATATGTTCATATGTAATTGTCAAAAAATCATTTTTAGAATTTCAAGAGTTTAATTTCCAAAAGTTGTGACAGAAATTCTAAATGGTCAATTCAGACCTGCGTCTATTCACCAGGTGTCTCCCATGCAGAAGCATGCTTTATGTGTGTGGTCTGCTGAAATACACAGCTGTGACAGATGTCACACAGAATAGACACAGTAAAAGAGAGGCCGACCCACCTAGGTGAGGGAACAGGTCTGCGTCCAGCTGATGCTTTTGGGTACACAGTTTCACCAGTCTCTGCAGCCGGCTTATACAGGACAAGTGTGGAGAGAAGGCGGTGGCTTTCATGAGGATTCGGTCAGTCCTGGGGGCATCTGAGATGGGAACCCGACTGGATGGGAGGAGGGGCAGAGGCCTCTTGTTAGAGGTCTGCCTTGTTTGTGCTATAGAGTGTGTGCTGGGGGCCACTCCCTGCATTGGTAGGCTGGTGTTCTGAGGTTGAGGTGACTTGCAGACTGAACCCTGCGGTGGCGCTGGAGGCTTTACAGAAGTGGAGAGAGGTGACAAGTGGGCGTGCTGCTGTGGAGGCGCAGGAGGGGGACTAAAGTGCTCTTGCCGAACTTTCAAAATCTCTGTCTCTCTCTGGCGCTGCCGGTTCTGAGCCAACTTGCTCTGCAGCTTCTTTCTCACGGCCGCCCCTCTCTTTAGGTCATCGTCTTCCTCACTGAAGGCAAAGGGGTCTTCGGACTCAGTTTCCAGGTAGTGGAGAGGGACTCTTGACCCAGGTGGAGAGAGGGACATGCTATCCAGTCCATTGGGCATCTTCAAGGCCAGCGTAGGCACTGTCAGGCTAAACGCCATGGCATCCATCTGGTGCCTGACCTTCACCTCATCTACCGGATCATTCTTTTTCTTCCTCTCTTTTTTCGGGATAAAGCCAAGTACCTGCAAGTGGCTGTTGCAGTACCTGCAACAGAGGACACATGCAAGAGAATGCTCTTCATATACATATATAAACGCACATATTACAGAATCAAAATCCTAATATACCACAGATCAGATGGCCCAGGCCAGGTGTAGTAGCACTTGAAAGGTGTAAGAGGATCAGGAGTTCAAAGCTAGTTTGTAGACCCTGTCTTTAGAAACCACAACAAAAAAAAAACAGCTATACATAGCCAGCCAGGCAGTGGTGGTGCATGTTCTTAATCCCAACACTCAGAGGCAGAGGCGGGTGAATCTCTGAGTTTGAGGCCAGCCTGGTCTACAGAGTGAGTTCCAGGGCAGCCAGGGCTACATAAAGAAACCCTGCCTTCAAAAATCAATAAAACAATAAAGTTATAGCCAGAAATATGGTAGCACAGCCTGTAATACTAACTCTTAGAAGAGTTAGGTAGGAGACTATAAGTTCAAAATTAGCCTGGGCTACATAGAAAGACACTAGCTCAAAAAAATAATAAAGAAAAGGCAACTCTCATTACTCTCAAGCGCTCTCCAACTGAGGTCTATGTCACTTTGATAGTGCACAAGTGTGGTCTGCTCAAGTGCAGAGGTCAGCAGACAAAAGCAGGCCTGTCTCCTGGTGAGCAGCTGGACAGCAACTTGCCTGTTTCTCACACAGCTTTGCTCATCTATGCTCACACCACACAAACTCTGAAGATCACCTAAAAGTCTCTTGTGGAAAAAAACATTATATTCCAAAGCTACTTAAGTTCTGTAGTTACCAAGGTCGTGTAACATAACCCTGACATGTGCCCACACTCACACACACACTAAACACACACACAGCACGCTCACATCCACACACTCACAAACACCAAACACAAACACATACACATTGACACCACACACTGACACATACCAAGCACATACAGACCCATACCACACAGCCACTGACACCACACACATATCACACCCACACCCACACACATAAACACCCCCCACACACACGGGAGCAGGGACTAAGCGTGGTTAGTGGAATGAGCATTTCAGTAGGCAGAGATGTAAGAACACAGACTGCTCCCTGCAGCCCAGCTGAAGTAGGCACTGAAATAAGGCCCTGGATTCAGACTACTCCACTACATCTACAAAACTGAATCTGCCCACTTCCCCAGGGGAAACTGACCAAGCTGGGGTTTGAAATAAAATTAAAGCTCATGATGACTTCACCACCGGGCAGACTACCTTTGTAACTTAAATACCATGAATGATACATAAGGAGAAAACAAAGACCTGTTATATCAATCAACCATACTGAAAACCTGTCAAGAGTCTGTGGAAGAGAATATTCTCTAACCCGTATTCCTCATGTTCCCACAGCACGTTAACAAGTGTGCCATCAAAATAGTACTCCGCACTTAAAGTCAATTTGGAAAATTATGGCTTAACCAAAATGACATAGTAATTCCGTTGTTGCTTGTTTCTGCTGAAAAACTTCTCAAAGAATTATGGAAAATAGCATGTATTATGAAGCTCCAAGAGGGAGATACACCCTCCTGGAGTCTGTCAGTGTTCCCCAAAGCTGTCTGAAGAAGGAACCCATTACTGAAGCAAGCAAGTGACATCTCCACACGACACTACGCAGAACCCACATACATTCTACACTAAACAGAGCTCTAAGACTGGACAGTGAGGGAAGCAGTGTTAGGAAAGACTAGTAACTAAGAAGTTAAAAAGAAGAATGAACAATACCAGCATTGGCACGCCAGCCTTAAATCCAAGCACTTGAGAGGGAGAGAGAAGCAAAAGGACCAGGAGCTCAGTCACTTTCCTCAGTACAGCTGGTTCAAGCCCAGTCTGGGGGACTTGAACCACAGAATCAAAACATAACAGTCAAAGAGGGAGACATGGTAGTCACACTCTAACAAGTCCAACTACTCAGAATACCAAGGGAGGAGGATGACAAGTTCGAGGCCAGCCTGGGATACATAGCAAGAATTTTATCTCAAAATAAAAAAGGGTTAGGAGGAGCTGGAGAAATGGCTCAGTGATTAAGAGCACTAGCTATTCTTCCAGAGGAAGGAGCCCACATGGAAGCTCACAGCTGTTCTGTAACTCCAGTTCCAGGGTACCCGACAAAGAATGGTAAGGTAGGGTTCTATACTTTAAGTTAGAAGTCAAGGAGAAAGGGGTGGCTAAGAGTGTTCACGATTCAGTCATGAGGAGCAGGGTCCAGATCCACACACCAATGCTGGCAGCTCACAAAAGCCTATCTAATCAATCAATCAACCATTTCCCCAGGTAGAATGTCAAATCTGTGTTTGCGTATTTATTTTAAGTGTTGTGCAAACTAAACCTTCTAGTTCAGTTAGGAAAAACTTCCCTCTTTAAGAGAAGCAGTTTAAGTCAGGTGGTGGTGGCCCGTGCCTTTAATCCCAGCACTCAGGAGGCAGAGACGTGTGGATCTCTGTGCGTCTGAGGCCAGCCTGGTCTACAGAGTGAGTTCCAGGACAGCCAGGACTACACAAGAGAAACCCTGTCTCAAAAGATCAAAAAAAAAAAAAAAATTGAGGAGAGGTGCCATGAATGATAACCAAAACTGAGCACTACAGCGATGGCACCTGCGTGACTCAGAGAGGGCTGGTATTAGAGACAAGGGTGAGGGGTTATCCTGCAGTCCCCAAGAACCACGCACACATTAAGGAGGTCAGTGTTTTCTTCCTTACTGCGTTAAGCACCTATTTCTGAATTTTAGGCTCTGTAATCTAAAATTCTAAAAGAGAACCCCCAAATCACCTCTCTATGAGCTCACTCTGGTGAACTCCCACTGAAAATAAAAAATACTCATGACGGCAGGTGGGATCTCTGTGAGTTCAAGGCCAGCCTGGTTCACAAAACCTAGTTCTGGGACAGGTTCCAAAGCTACAGAGAAACTCATGGAAAAAAAAAATACTCATGACATAAAGAATATATGGGTTTTTTGGCCAGTTTATGCAGGTTGACATTTGTTTACTTTAAACAAGGACAAAACATAAACACAGAGGGAGTGTGTATTACAAAAGAGGATTAAATTTTCTACCCTAATGAAGTATCTAAAACCGTGTTCCAGAATGATCACTGTGACCTGGAGAATAGAAAGAAGCAGGAAGGACCATAAGTGAAAGTATTTTTTCTAAGACTGTAAAAAGTAATCAATTACAACCCATTTCTTAAAAATAGCACAATGAAGGCGGGCAGTGGTGGTGCACACCTTTAATGAGTCGAGGCCAGCCTGGTGTACAGAGTCACAGAGAAACCTGTCTAGAAAAAAGTAAAACAAACAAAAAGCACAATGTACAGCTGAGAAAAAAAAAGCACAATGTTCTTAATAAATTCACAAATTCTAGTGGCAAAAGTCTGCCCTAAAGTGAAAATACAGCCAGCAGGGGGTGAGGTAGGGCATCTGGCAGAATCCCAGAGAGCCAGAGTCTCCTGCAGCAAAGGCGGACCCTAGACACAGGGGGCAGCTTTGAGAGTTGCAGGTTATCTGTCCCCATCCGGGCCTGACTTTCCTCAACTGTGGCACTTTCCTAAGGAGCAACTGTAATGATCTGTCCTGTCCCTTTAAGAAACAAGCCCCACTTGGGGTGGGGGGAGCAGTCCCTCCCTCCACCCATCTGCTGAGGCCTGCAGCTCTTCCTTCCTGCTTGCAGAAGTCTCTCTCTTTTTCTGGCTCCCTCTCTAAGAGGCAGCTTTGGTCCCACTTCTTCCCTTTCCTTCCCTCCCTTTCTGTTTCTCTCTGCTTCTCTCTCTCTCCTCTTCTCCCCTTCCATAACCCACTAAATAAATATCCAACCTCACTCTGCATGGCATGCCCATCCATGTCTCTGTGTCTCGCCCACCGTGTGGCTCCTTGCCCGGGAGACCTGCGGCATGGTCTCATGGCATGCCCATCTGTCTGTCCCTCCTGGTGGGACTGGCTGCCCCACTGAGGTTTCTCACTCACCATGCAGCTTCCTGCCTACTGCAGCCACTCAGGCCTGGGACTGGCTGTTCTTGGGACCCACTGCCCCCGCTTAGGGACCTGCAGCACTTCTGCCACTGCAGCCGCTCAGGCCTGGGACTGGCTGTTCTTGGGACCCACTGCCCCCGCTTAGGGACCTGCAGCATTTTTACTTTTACCATGACAGCCAGCCCGACCCTAACCCTAAATGAAACTGGCTGCTTCCAGGCTCACTCTTTCCATTGTAGTTGATGCCAGTCCCTATGTCCTGCCTATACCGATCTCCAAGGCACTCCAGGGACCTAAAGTGGCTCTCCACTTCCAGGAGGACCATAGCTTTTGGGGTGACTCCAGCACTACCGCCTCAGCCAGATTCTCATTGTTATTCTGTAATAATGGTCTCAGGAATGGTATCCTGAAGCCAAATCCCTCCCTCCTATTCTAGTGCTGCCTACACTCTGGGGACCTCTCTATTGCCATAGCATGAGTAAGGGCAAGGAGAGAAAAAATATGGGAATCTGACCTCCACCAAGGTAGAAAATAGTTCATTTGCTAAGACACAAAGCAAACCAACCAAGATCCTTAATGGAAGGTGCAATAGGCCCTGGTCAGACACCCTGCTCCAGCAGTTTGGATGAGTGAGGTGAGGACGACAGAGACCACAGCTGTCCTCGCCCCTGCTCCATCACCAGAGCTAGCTCGGGCCTGGCCCATCACAAAGTCTGGTGGACTGATCACTCCTCCCTCAGGCTGCAGAACTACTCACCAATGCTTTTTAAAGTCTTTCTTGAACCCTAGGCTTAGCTCTGTGTGGTCAGTATCAGCCAAGAAGGCTCCACATACTGTATGTGGTGAACTGTGAGGTGCATCTCCCTGAGACAGGAGACCCAGAAGAACACCAGCGTCTTGGCAGAGTCTGAAGAACAGGAAACGGTATCCTCCCGGGGCTGAGGTAGATTGTGTAGGGCAGTGCTGTTACATAGGACTGACTTTTGGTGACAGAATGGTTCTTCAACACCCCCGTCCAGAACGGAGCCACGAACATCTGTAGCTGTGGAGCAACTGGCTAAAGGTTCTAAGTGCTTAACTTTCAGTGTGAGCAACCACCTACGAGAAACATCTGCCACAGTAGACAGCGTCATCTTACAAGTGAGACCCGCCCCACCTCCATAGTCTCCAGAGACTAAATGACTTCCAATGACTTCTGAGCCTCCAGAGTGTTTTGTTCTCTGACAGTATGTGGCATTATCTTGTGACATGTAAGATAATAAGGATTAGCTTTTTTCTAATTCTAAAAATAATTGTTGGGGGCTGGAGAGATGGCTCAGCGGTTAAGAGCACTGACTCTTCTTCCAGAGGTCCTGAGTTCAATTCCCAGCAACCACATGGCGGTTCACAACCATCTATAATGAGACCTGGTGCCCTCTTCTGGGGTGCAGGTACACATGCAGGCAAAATACTGTATACATAATAAATAAATGAACAATCTTTAAAAGAAATAATTGTTAAAATTAAAAAATGCTAGAAAAATATAAAGAGGATAATTAAATTATTTTTTAAAAAGTGAAAATACAAGTTCATAAACATAATGCATGTGGGACTCTTTTTAACCATAAAAGGCCACCTTAGAAAACAATGTCAATCATGACTTCGCTATCTATGATGGAGCAAATCTAATGAATGTTTCTTTATGTTAAATCCCTTCCCAACTATTACATCTTTTGTTACCTTTCATGCAGGCACTTGTTCCCCAAAACCCAAATCAATACTGATGGTAGCGCTTAGCCAGTTCCACCCTGTGGCAGCCAGTGGGCAGAAAGAGCAGCAGCTCCTTAGGTGGCCACCCAGCAAACAGAGCAGCGCTTCTCGGGAGGGCGGAGGAGGACACTCTTAAATGTCTACAAGTCTACGAAATCAATAAAAGAAGAAAATACCCAGGCATACTTTAAAAGACCCTTAAAATGTACTGTTCCACTTAAAAGAAATTGTTCTTTCTTACCCCCAGAAGTACTCCAAAGTTTCCTTCAACAGTCCCAGGACTCAACACTGAAATTTAACACACTGAAAAGAAACAGTATCAGAGAGACAAAATTCCAAGACTGCTAATGACCCACGCCCAGCCCCAAGTGGTTCTTACCTACGATCCTCTGATTTGGGAATGGGGTTGGTACAGCGCTGGCTGTTATACTTGGCCACATATTCACATTGCTTGAAGGGGGCAGTCTTGTCTTCCAGGACGTGTCTGATACAGAAAGCGTAACCGTTGAGTCGCCGCTGCTTGCACAGTTTGGGGCTATATGAGCACAAGGGCTTATTGTCAACCTCAGAGAAGTGTATATGTTTCCCTTCATACATCACGTGACTCTATTCCTTGTGAACATCAGCTAAAAGGCCACCACAAAAAAGAAACCCAAATGATAAACAAATCAGAGAGTGTAAAGCCGACACAAGTAGAGAATTTCACTGGGGGACTTGTGGCCTCTCAGCCATACCTGATTTTAAATCTTCTGCACCACAGCAATGTGAAGAGAGCCCAGGGGACCACAGTTTGGAACGCTCTCAATCAAAAGGAAGCAGATTGTCTACAAAACATCAAAGGCCTCATTAACATAGAGATAAACAAATGAGCTCATCCAAAAATTAAATACTTGCACACCACCCTTCCTAATGTGATGGAATGACTAGAATCTAATATTCCAAGTATAAGATCCAACAGGAACCAAATCATATTGACTCTGTGCCTGGCTCAGAGTGGCTCAAAGTTAGAGCCTCTTCCACCAGCTAACACCGCCAGAGTCTGTCTGCACCTGTAATTCCAGCACTTGGAAGGTGGCAGAAGGACCAGGAGTTCCAGGTCATCCTCAGCTACACAGTACACAGAGTTAGTCTGGGCCACATGAGTGAGGGGGAGGGCGGGCGATGGTAACACAAGCCTTTAATCCCAGCACTTGGGAAGCAGAGGATCTTTGTGAGTTCGAGGCCAGTCTGGTCTACAGTGTGAGTGCTAGGATAGCCAGAACTGTTACACAGAGAAACCCTGTCCCAAAAATCCAAAAAAGTGAGGGGATGGGGAAGAGTGGGAGCTGGAGAAATGGCTCAGCAGTTAAGAGCAATAGCTGTTTTTCCAGAGAACCTGGGTTCAATTCCCAGCACCCAAAGGATGGCTCACAGCCTTCTATCTCTAACTCCAGCCCCAGGTCTCCACTCGGCACCCATGTGGTGCACTGACATACATGCAATCAAAATACCAAACACATAAAACAAATGGAGATTTTCAAAAATAGTTTCTTTACAAAGTACTACAATTTTTGCTACACTCACAAAATGTTTAGCAATTTGTTAAAAAAAATGTTTCTATGAAATACAAAACAGAGCTGTTTATGGTATCAGACACCTATAATCCCAGCATTTGGAAAGGTGAAGCAGGAGGTTTATTTTGAGTTCAAGACCAGTCTGTTCTATACAGAGTTCTAGCCATGCCATCCAGCAAGAGCGTATTTCACAGAAACAGACTAGCTCTAGGTAAAGGAAGCTCGGCTGCCAGGGCTGATGCCGAGTTCAGCCCCCAGATCGGCAGTGAGAGGGGAAGAACTGACGCCTGCAAGTTGTCTTCTCATCGCCACACCTGTTCATGGCATGTTTGTACACAGAAGCAAACAAACACAAAATAAAGAGAAGGAGGATGGGAGGTGGGGAAGGTAGTAAGATGGCTGGGGTGTGGGGGAGAGGTAAAGGCTCCTGCTACACAGCCTGGCTACCTATGTTACTTAAGTCAATCATGGGAACCCAAATAAAAGTGGAGGGAGAGAACTGACTCCCACAGTCGTTCTGACCTCCACATACATGCATAGTAGCATGCATGCCCACACATACATCATATACACAATGATAAAAGTGAAGAACACTTCTAAGTCAGGCATGACGGTATTCACCTGTGAACTCTCAGCTCTTGTGGAGTAGAGGCCAGGAGAGCAGGAGATCAAGACCAGCTTAGACTACACGAGAAATGGGTTGGGGAGTTGGCTCAGTGGATAGAGCACTGGCTATAGAAGTATGAGGAAGGTATCTAGAAGCCAGACAGATACAAGGTGACTGTGACAACCTGCCTGTAATCCCTACAATTGGATGGCAAACAGGGTATCTCTGGGCAAGCTGGCTAGTGAGACTAACAGTATAGGTGAGCTCTAGGTTCAACTGAGAGTCTGCCTCAGTATATAAGGTGGATATCAATGGAGGAGGGCACCTGATATCAGCCTAGCATATGTACACACCACATGCCCCCCAAAAAAGTTAAAAAGTTAAATATATATATACACACGTACCTAAAATAGAACAAATTCTGCTTTTAAAAGATGTTATTTGGAGACTGACAAGGTGACTCAGTGGACCAAATCTGACAATTTGAGTTCAGTCCCAAGGACCCACATGTTGGCAGGAGAGAACCAGTTCCTGAAAATGATCCCCTGACCTCCACATACCCACCATGGCACTCACACATGAATACACACACATACACACAAAATGTACCGCTACTTCCTTTCTAATATTCTGTCTGCCACACCTGTTCCATCCAAACCTGAATTTCTTGAGGCCAAGTATTAGTTACTCAACCAAATTTACACCATGCATTTCAATGCTCCCAACAGTCAGTCACAACTACCAATCACAGCTGGATCTTTTGATCCAAGATTCCCTAAGAAAACGAAGAGAGAAATTATATAGCATCTGCTATACAAGCACCCACAAAGGCCCAATGTAACACTTATAGAATACTATATAGTCTATAACAGCTCATCAGAGGGTAGAGTGTTAGCTGAGCTCTGGATTCAATCCCCAGCACTACATAAAAATAAGCATGGTACTGGAAACAACCTAAATGCCCCTTGACCGAAGAATGGATAAAGAAATTGTGGTACATTTACACAATGGAGTACTACACAACAGAAAATAATAAATTTTGCAGGAAAATAGATGGAACTAGAAAACATTATTTTGAGGGGCTGGAGAGATGGCTCCAGTGGTTAAGAGCACTGGCTGCTCTTCCAAAGGTCTGAGTTCAATTCCCATCAACCACATGGTGGCTCACAACCATCTGTAATGAGGTCTGGTGTCCTCTTCTGGCCTGCAGACATACACACAGACAGAATATTGTATACATAATAAATAAATAAATATTTAAAAAAAAAGAAAACATTATTTTGAGTGAGGTAACCCAGACACAGAAAGACAATTGTCACATGTACTCACTCATAGGTTGTTTTTAAACATAAAACAAAGAAAGCCAGCCTACAAACCATAATCACAGAGAATTTAGACAACAATGAGGACACTAAGAGAGACTTACATAGACCTAATATACATGGGAAAGTATAAAAAGACAAGATCTCCTGAATAAATTGGGAGCATAGGGACACTGGGGGAGGGCTGAAGGGGAAGGGGAGAGGCAGGGAGGGGAGCAGAGAAAAATGTAGAGCTCAATAAATATCAATAAAGAAAAAAGTATATAAAAAAATAAGCATGCTTACAAACCCCAGGCCTATGCCTAAAATCTCAGTACTCTGGAGATGGAAATGGGAGAATCGGGAGTTCAAGGTTATGAGAGCCTATCTCAAAAGAGAAAAGAAACAAGAAGAGCCAGAGCAGGTCAGTGGCCGTCAAACAAATGCACCATGTGCAAGTCAGGGTTGACTCCCCAGAAACCGGAAAAGAAGCCGGAAGAGAAGAGAGAACAGAGTGGGGAGGGGCACACTAATGAACAGGATACGACACAGATGTCCGAGGCAGAATGGACGCTCAAGCCCAAACTCTACCATGTACTACGCTATCTTGAACAAATCATTTCCAACTCATCTGTGAAACAGGGATAAGAGTAGTTATAACCTCACTAGGTTCTAAGGATCTAAGGATCACACAGACTGAGCTGAGGACCATCACTAGTACATGGTAAGCTCTGGAGAAGCAGAAGTTACTCACGGGTGTTAACTGTATGGCATGTTATTGTCTTTTCTCCTGCCAGCGATAGTAAGAGATGCTCTATGATCCTGGAGAAGAACATTCGCCATACAGAAGGATCAAGTGCACATTATAAACTCCTGTACAGTCTACAACAATGAAGGGGACCTATTTTGCAGAGTCAGGGTCTCAGACTTCACAAAGACAAAGAAAAGCCCAAAGTATTGCTATGGTTAATAAAACTGTATGCACTAATAGACATAACCACACACAAACGCACAGCAAAAATAAGGGCTTTTCTTTTCACTTTATTAGGGCAAAACAAAGAAGACTTGAAGTAAAATGTATTTGGTTGCCCCTAAAATGAGGATGCAGTCCAGGCAGAACAGGAATGATGTCCAAGAAAACGGCTGTGGAGTCAATCCCTAACAGAGTGAAAGAAAAAGAAAGAGGGGAGGGGGGGCGGGGGAAGTTAATCAATCAGTCCCAGGGGCTGGCATAAATCAGATATGCTGCTGGTCCACATCTGGAATCCCAGCACTCAGAAGGCAGAGGGAGAAGGATGAGAAGTTCAATGTCATTCTCAACTATACAGTCAGTTACAGGCTAGCCTGGCGTATAGAAGACTCTGGCTCAAAACAAACCAAAAAAAAAATATATATATATATATATTCTACTTGTCCTAAAGGTCTGGGTACTTAAGACAGAACATATATGAAAACAAATCTTTGAATGTTTACATTCTGTGCCATTCATCCATCAATGGATGAGTTGATGAAATTAATTCAAGTCTATTTGAAGATCTACTGTTGATATATATATATATATATTTTTTTTAAGTTACCCTTGGGGCTGGTGAGATGGCTCAGTGGGAAGACACCAGTCACCAAGTCTAAGGACCTGAGTTCCACCCTGGAACCTACACAGGAGAAAGAATGACTCTTGCATGCTGTCCTCTGGAACCTACACAGGAGAAAGAATGAACTCTTGCATGCTGTCCTCTGGCATCCACATTTGCACAGTGGCATGAATGCATGTGCACGTGTTTCCACTCACAAAACACACACAATAAGTGTAATTTTTGTTTTAATTTTTAAAAAATATCTTGGGCTGGAGAGATGACTCAGAGGTTAAGAGCACTAGCTGTTTTTCCAGAGGTCCTGAGTTCCATTTCCAGCAACCACATGGTGGCTCACAACCTTCTATAATGAGGTCTGGTGTCCTCTTCTATTCTGCAGGCATACATGTAGACAGGACACTGTATATATAATAAATAAATCTTTTTTTAAAAAGTATCTTAGCTGGGTAGCAGTGGCGCACATCTTTAATCTCAGTACTGAGGAGGCAGAGGCAGGTGGATCTCTGTGAGTTTGAGGCTAGCCTGGTCTAAAAAGCTAGTTCCAAGATAGCCAGAGCTACATACAGAAAAACCCAACCTCAAAAATCCAATGTGTGTATATGTGTATATACATGTATGTATTATGTATCTTACATATAAGTTAGTTTATTTAAAAGCTTATCTCCAGTTATTTCCGTGGCCAACATGATGATGGTTCAGTGGATAAAGCACCTCCTACACAAATCTGAAGACCTGAGTTTAAATCCCCAGAAAAGCCAGATACACTGGGCAGTGGTGATACACACCTTTAATCCCAGCACTCGGGAGGCAGAGGCAGGCGATCTCAATGAGTTCAAGGCTAGCCTGGTCTATAAGAGCTCATTCCGGACAACCAGGACTGTTACAGAGAGAAATCCCGTCTCAAAAAAACCAAATAAATAAATAAATAAATAAATAAATAAAAGAGGGAGAGAGAGAGAGAAGGAAGCCTGGTGTAGCACACATCTGTAATCCCAGCACTGATCAGGAGATGGGAGTGGAGAAGGAAACTCTGGGAGCATTCAACTCAGTTAGCCTGGCGAGCAGAGGGAAAGGAAACTAGGTAGACCCTAAACCCGAGGTCTCCCTGTGATCACACAAGCACCTGCACACACTCACGTGAGTATGTGCACATGAGCATGCACACCTACGTGCACATGAGCATGCACACCTACATGCACACACGTACAGAGAAGTACAAACTAAAAAGGCCTGAGCCACCATACCCCATACCGTTTGAAAGCCCTTTCAGGCAGTTGTGGTAGTGCAGACCAGTAATTCCAGCAGCACAAGGGTCAGAAGGCAGCATCAGATGTGATGGAACTACAATTACAGGTGACTATGAGGCACCATGTGGGGCTGGGAACAGAACCTGGGGGTCCTCTGGAAGAGCAACACATGCTCTAACCACTGAATCACCTATCTCTCCAGCCCTTAAAAAAAAAGGGGGGGTTGGTTTTGCTTTGTTTTTTTGCTTTTAAGTTTTTCTACCACCAGCTAGGTTTACTGCAGTCTCCATCTGTCCTCCCCTCTGGGCTGGCCTGAAACTGTACAGGCCAGAACAGTGGCTTCACGCCCATGCAATCCTCCTGCCTCAGCCTCCAAAGTACTAGGATTATAGGATGAACCACCGCCTGGATCTCTCGTCTTCCTCAGAGACTTCTTTGTGCCCGTCGCCCACTGCTTTAAGAGGAACTCTCACAGTCAGAGGTGGTGGTGCACACCTTTAGTCCCAAGTACTTTGCAGGCAAAGACAGGTGAGTTTGTGGTTGGCCAGGTCTCCACAGTGAGGTCTAAGGCAGCCACAGCTACTACTAAAACCTCAAAAATAACCACAAAGTGACGTTCAATTCTCCAGTGAGACTTTTCTTTCTTTGAGCTCTCAGGTGCCAGCCCACCCTGTTGCCTGCTGTCTTATTTCTTGAGTTTTTAATCTCATCTTTTCTCCATTTTTTTTTCTCCATTTCAGAGCAGCACCTCACTTCCACCCCTAGCACAGGGAACTATTTGGTCACAGTCTTCACTTTCTGCTGTCTCTAGAAGTGTTCATCACAAACCCTCTTCCCTGAGGGCTCGCTAGTTCCCACAAGCTCCCACATGACAGAGGGTGGGGAAAGGGAACTTAGGCTCTATTTTTCTCCAGTTGACAAAATTATCAGCTCTTGGCTCCTTGCTGCCAGTCTTTCACCAAGCCCCGCCTCCCCTGACAGCCTGAGAGCCCCACATACAGAGCCGATGCTGCCTGCCACTGCAAGCATGACGCTGCTGGCTTTGTCCTCAAGCCGTGCCAGGCCCGTGGTGGAGAGCCGTTCCCCTCACTGCGCCTAGGAAGGAATCACTGGACACATGCTCATCTGGTTCAGGACCACTGCATGCAGATGCTAACTCACACTGCCTAGCTGCGATCAGTGCTGGTCAACACACTCTGGGCTTCTTATGGGTTTCTTCAGTTGCTTAAAGAGAAAGCCAGATATAAGTGCACTACCATGGTTAATCAGAAACAGCTTTAGAAAAATCTGCATAGGCCAGAAGTGGTGTACATGCTGACCCTAGCATTCGGGAGACTACACAGCAAGTTCCGGACCAGTCAGGGCTATACAGAGGCAGGCAGACCTTTGTAAACCAGGGCTACACAAAAAAAAAAAAAAAAAAAAAACCCTGCCTTGAAACACCAAAAAAAAAAAAAAAAATCTGTGTAGTAAAATAAATATACTTTAATGGAACAGTGAGTTGAGTGAACTCACAGGGGAAAGTTCTTGGGGCTTCCAAGCCCCACCACCTGACTTCAATCCTCAGGACCACACACACTCGTACACACACAAACAAACATAGTTATAAGAAGATTTTAATACCCCATAATGATAAAAATCACAAAATATCTATAATGTAAACAAATTTGTTTACAACACAATTACTTTATAATAAATATCTATTTTCTAATTTTACCTTGTTTCGTTTTGATTTTTGAGAGAGGGTCACAGATAGCCCATTCTGGCGTGGGAACTCTCTAAGTAATGAAGGATGACCTTGAACTTCTGATCATCCTGTGTCTACTTCCCAAGTGTTGGGACTACAATGTATGACATCATGACTGGCTAGGGTTTTCGAAAACTCTGTCTCTCTCTCCTCCCCCCGCCGTGTGTATGTCTGCCTGTATGTTTGTATAGACACGTGAGTGTAGGAATGTGTGAGTGTAGGTGAAGTGTAGGATGTGTTAACTACCCAACAAAAGCACTGAAGACAGAGCTCAGTCCTCAGTACACAACCTCAACTGCTGAGCCATTTCTCCAATCCCACTAACCCATCTTGAAAAATACAGTTCACACCAGGCATGGTGTCACATGCCTTTAACCTCAGCACTCGGGACAGGCCAGGAGGCAGAGGCAAAACCAGCTTGGTCTACATTAGGAATTCTAGACCAGTCTCGACTACAATAAGGACTCCATCTCAAAAACAAACCAACCTCAGTACACAAATCCCCACAGCTGAGTCAGTCTCTGCTCCTCGGAGGTGGAGGTGCTTTGGTGCGGTCCAGCTGGGGCACTCATCACCTTTTCTGTGTAAACTGCCTGTCCTGCCCTTACTTCCTAGAAAACACCTTCCCAGAGGACCAAGTCTCCTGAGCATTAGCAAATCCCAATTAGTGCACACCTAATGCAGAGACTTCTATAAAACTATTTCTGTAGCTTTGGGTATACATGATGTGTGTGTGTGTGTGTGTGTGTGTGTGTGTATGTGAGGATACACACGTGCCATAGCACACACATCACAGCATGTGCACTGCAGTCAGACTGGCTAGGTCTCCACTTTCCATTGCACTTCATGCCCCAGGCCAGCTGGCCTGCAAATTATGAGGAGAGCCCTGCAGGAGTCGCCTGTCTTCGTCTCCCATCTCTCCATGGGAGTACTTGGATCACAGTTACATGTCATCAAGTCTGTATTTAACATGGGTTCCAGGAACCTGAACTTGGGTTCTTGGGCTTGCACCTCCTATATCATCCGTCGAGTCCCCAATACAGTCTTAATTGAAACTGAATGAAACATGCATGCATGTGGTACACATGCACCCCCTCCCAAAACAAGTGTGAAAAGTAAGAGTTATTATTTGCTTAGATTCTATTGGTGTGGAACCATGGTCTATATTCTGTCAATTATATTTTAAATAAACACTGATTGGCCAGTAGCCAGGCAGGAAGTATAGGCGGGACAACCAGACAGGAAGTAGAGAACAGGAGAACTCTGGGAAGGAGGAAGCCTATTCCTCTGCAGTTGTGAGCCCACCACAGAAGAAGCAAGATGTGACTGCCTCTCTGAAAAAGGTACCGAGCCATGTGGCTACTAGCATAGACAAGAATAATGGGCTAATATAAGTTACAAGAGTTAATAAGGAGCCTGAGCTAATGGGCCAATAAATTTATAGTTGATGTAGACCTCTGTGTGATTTCTTTGGGACTTAATGATTGTGATTGTGGGAACAGGGCAGGACAGAAATCCCGACAACATTCTATTTAAATTAAAAAGTACTAAAATGGTACTTAACAAAGTCTATATAATTATTTCTTACAGCCATAGTCAAACACCAAAGAAAGTTGCATAAACTGGAAGCTTTGCAGTTTTTGAATGGTTGGGGAGGGACTGTAATTTGGTGGCATAATACTTGCCTGGGTTATTCAGAGCCCTAGGTTCAATCCCAGCCTCACAAAGGGGGTGGGGGTAGAAAAATCTATTAGATTTTCTAATTCATGATGACAAAAAGTTAAAACTAAGCTCTATTGTTTCATATAAAACAAAAAAATATACTTCTTAAAAAAGCTGGGGCAAGTGGGGGCAGGGGTGGTTCACGCTTCTGATCCTAACACCTAGGAGACAGGTGGAAGGGTCTCCAAGTTCAAGGCCAGCCTGTTCTGCAAAGCCAGTTAGTTCCAGCACAGCCAGGGCTACAAAGAGAAACTGTGCTTTGAAAAAAACAAAAAAAAACAAAAAAACAAATTGGGCATGGTGGCGTGCAAAGTACCTCTCACCCCAGCAGTGGGAAGGTGGCGGCAGGAGGATCCAGGGTTTATAGCAGCCTGTACACAGCAAGTCAGGGGCACTCCTGGGCTAGGAGACCCTGCCTCAATCAATCAATCACTAACAGATCTAACGGCCATCATCTTTAGCTATGGATAATTTGCTTCAAATTTGAAGAGATGCTGTGGGTTCCAGGCCAGCCTGGTCTAGTTCAAGGCCACCTGAGATTTCATGCTGAGACCATGCCTCAAAAATAAATAAACTTAAATTCTAAAAATGAAGAAGAATATAAAGGGACCTCTGCTCCTTCAAGGAAAGAATGTAGGGAATGAAGAATCAATACTGAAAAATGAACTTTTAGTTATTGTCCAAATGCACAAAGAGCTGCTATTGAGAACAGTAACAGTCACCTTTCACAACATAAACATCAAAATACTAGAATTCAGAAGTGAGAAATAGGGGCTACATGTAAAAATATTTTTTTTCTTCAAGTTGCCATGCATGGATGTACTACCTGAATCAAAGCAGGAAGCAGAAGCAGGAGAGTCACAAATTCACATGCCACCCTGGGCTACTCAGTTGAGTTTGAGGCCAACCAGGACTATATATGTCTCAAAACAACATAAAAAGTCCTTCTTGATGCTGTATTATGATATTAATTATATCTAGATATAGACATTATCTATATAACCATAGCTCACTGTCAGAGTTCTTTCTTGAAAGCACACATAGCAGTTAGGAGTGGGCAAGCATTTAGGGAGTACAGCCACAAAGCCGGCCAAGAGTTCCAGGCCAGTCAGCCTGATCTACAGAGCAAGTTCCTGGACAGCCTGATCTACAGAGCAGAACTCTAGGGTAGACTGGCCTACAAACCGAGTCCAGGACACTCTGGTCTACAGAGTGAGCTCCAGAACAGCCTGGGCTACACAGAGACTGTCTCAAAATACAAACAACATAAAAATCTGAACACTGTCTATTCTCTTCGGGACACGTGTCCCCCAATGTGGCCCTCTCCAAGTCACTGCCATTCTTTTAATTCTGTTTCAAAAATGTGCTTACTTCAGGACCACAGCATCTTTTCCCAGTTGCCACTGTAATTCTTTTACACTGGAATGAATGCGAACTCTTGGAATGTCAGTTTTCTTTTCCTTTCTTTTTTTTTGGGGGGGGGGGTGTTGAGACAGGGTTTCTCTGTAGTTTTGGAGCCTGTCCTGGAACTAGCTCTGTAGACCAGGCTGGTCTC
>JAQHUG010000215.1:475065-485404 GCA_028555095.1 Dicrostonyx torquatus | reverse complement strand
CAAAAAAAAAAAAAAAAAAAAGTGTTTATCAAATGCCTAGCATGTGTCCAAGACTCCTCAAAAGGCAAGTGTACAAATAAATTCACATTATGAAGTTAAATTAAATGGCCTTACCTGACTTATGAGAAAGGTTACACGGGCAGTTTATGCAGCAGAGAAATCACTCATTGCTTCTGGAAGGATCAGGGATGGGGCTCAAATCTGGTCAATTTCCTCATCTGTAAAGGGAAGATAATTGTATGTACCTCAATGAGTTGCTTAGCAGAATTAAATTAGGTATTTCAAGAAGCCATGCTTAGCATGGTACCCAGCACATAGTAATCACTCAATGTTAACTACTATTAGAAGCAGTAAGTGGTAGTTTATTAGTATTATCATTTTCATCTCCAGTCTGCAGGCAAAAATGCCCTCTTGCAGCTGCTAGTGGTTTCCTGAACGGTACAGTGTAACTCTCCTCCAATTCAGGCCCTCCTGCCTCCTCGGGCTAGAGTTACAGAATACACTGACAAGTTTCTCCTGAGAGCCACACTAGAAACCTGTATCCAAAAACTGCTTTCTACCTCTATAAAGAGCACTTAGGGATTGATTTTCTTCGGACAGAAAACACTAACAGAGGCCAGGCTTGGTGGCACTTAAGAGGCAGAGGCAGGTGCCTCTCTGTGAATCGAAGGCCAGCCTGGTCTACATGGTAATTTCCAGGGCAGCCAGGGCTACATAGTTAAACTGTCTCAAAAAACAAAACTAGCAAGTGGAACAGTGTTTGGGGCTTGGGACACTGCTTCTTCCCTACACATCAAGAGCTCAGGTTTGATTCCCTAGTAACTCTGGAGTACACACGCACGCGCGCGCGCGCGCGCGCACACACACACACACACACACACACACACACACGCACACGCACATGCACACGCACACACACGACTGATTTGATTAGAATATTCATCAGCGCCAGTTAATAATTCTTTACAACAAATGCTTACTGGATCCTGGGGCCCCTGTCACGACTGCTGCAGGACCAGAAAGGAGAAAAAGTAAGTTGTGGCTGAACTCAGATCCTTTTTTCTAAGAATCTGAGACTAACAGCTCCTCCACTCCTGAGTCCATCCACTTTTCCCTTCCTTCTTACTAGAATTCTCTCGAGCATGTGACACTCAAGACCACTGTCTTGGAATGGCTCTCCTGGTCTCAGTCAGTAGTCTAGTGTCCCCTGCCTTCACACTCAGCAGGCACTGCTGGCCAAGCTTCTTTATTTACTTTATAGCGGCCCTTGATGAAAGGCCTATGGGGGCAGAAGTGGGGGCTACAAGCAGACTTCTCTTCAGAAGAGCAAGCTGCTCTTTTGAAGGCTCCAAGTCAAACAAGTTTCAGCAAGTTACTGAATAGAAAAAAAAAGCAGACCTCACAGGGTGTGGTGGCTCACACCTGTAATCTACAACATTAGAAAGGTTGAGGCAGGAGGATTGCTGGAAATTCAAGTCTGTGAATTGCAGGTCATCTAGAACTAGTGTAAAATACTGTCTCAAAAGAGAAAACAGGCCGGGTGAGAGAATGGCTACATGGTCAAGGCCACACTGAACTGCGGGAGACACTTTTTCCTGCCTTCCTTAATACTCTTTCCTTTTTTTCTTTCTTTCTTTCAATTTTTCGAGACAAGGTTTCTCAGAAGCTATGGAGTCAGTCCTGGAACTCGCTCTGTTGACCACCAGTCTGGCCTCGAACTAAGGAGATCTGCCCGCCTCTGCCTCCTGAGTATTGGGATTAAAGGCATGCGCCACCACTGCCCAACTGAGACCTTTCTTAATACAATAAAGAAACAAAAAACTGAAATCCAGTCCTACATCCAGACCTCCCAAGTTTTCAGGACTTAAGATTTCTCACAGATTTTAACATTTTCAGGTCAGCAACTGGTTGAAATTTCTAAATATTCAAGACCAAATTACTTTATAATCTGATCTATAAAGTCACCAAGTTACACACAAAATTCTAAGTCACACAGAGCATTTCCAGGGCACTTATTGCCATTTTTAATGTGTATCTGACCCCAGGATCTCAGACCAGTGCACAGACTGTCCATGTGCACAGATCTGCTTTCACTCCGCTAGTCACTATCAAAGACCAGTGCACAGACTGTCCATGTGCACAGATCTGCTTTCACTCCGCTAGTCACTATCAAAGACCAGTGCACAGACTGTCCATGTGCACAGATCTGCTTTCACTCCGCTAGTCACTATCAAAGACCAGTGCACAGACTGTCCATGTGCACAGATCTGCTTTCACTCCCTAGTCACTATCAAAGACCAGTGCACAGACTGTCCAAGTGCACAGATCTGCTTTCACCCCCTAGTCACTATCAACGCTGCCCCCTCCCCCACACCTCCACACAGCCACACTGCTGAGCTCTCTTACCCTCTAAGTGGCCTTCGCCACAGCCTGTTCTCTGGCTCACGACCACGTTAGTTCAAACCCTGCCTTCTGGGAAGCCACCTTATTAGAACTCCAGATAGTTTTGCCCCCCTTTATACTACTCCGATCTACTACATTATAAGTAATATACTTGACCAAAGACCTTGAGGTCTTATAAGTTTTAAAGAAACCCACACTCCTTACTCAGCAGAGAAACTTGAGTCTCCACTATCTCCACTCCCCTGAACCAAGGCCACAAAGAGCCACAATTTGCAACACAGAACACTCTATTGTCCCTAGGCATTTATTCATACTTGCAGGTCCCACCTCCTGAAGCATCTAACTCCTCCCATTTGCTTACGGCAGAAACCTCTGATGCAAAGCCTTCCTAGGGCCTTCCAATGCCAGAGTAGAAAAATAGGTTTCCTTCCTCCAGTTTTACCCATTTTGTATCATTCAGTGTTGTAGATGTCAGTTTTCTAAGTTTTCTTCCCCACCAGAGGGAGGAGGGGAGGAGAGCTACGTGGAGCTATGGCAGACTTGCTCACCAACAGTGCCGTAAGTCCTGGCTTCCATAATCAATAAACAGCACTCAGAAATAATGGTACATGCCTAAAATCTCTACTTGGCAGGTTCGGAAGTTCAAGGTCACACTTCCGCAGGAGACTCTGTCGGCTTTTTAAACTGAAACAAGCATACAAACAAAAAGCTTTTGTGTTGTCTGGCTAGGTGCTGACACAAGACGAGGTCCGTCTGTTAAGGGAATAAATGAACACAGGAGTCAATGACTCCTGTCACCGTCTCAGGTCACTCCAGAATAAGCCTACCAAGGCCACAAACTACCCAGACCCTCACAACCACTAAAGGAACTCTAAATCTTAAGGGCAGACAGGCAGGAATGCGGAATGTCAAGTTCAAATCTACTTCAGTAGTAGAGGCTGCAAGGCCCTGGGTGCAGTGGCCAGTACCACAAGAGAATGAAAAGAAATTAGCCGGGAAGTGGTGGAGACAGGCAGATCTCTGCGAGTTCGAGGCCAGCCTGGTCTACAGCACTCTGTAGTTTTAGGACAGGCTCTAAAGCTACAGTGAAACCCTGTCTTGGAAAGAAGAAAACCAGCCTCCCACGCTCCTTCACCATTCTAAGGGCCAGAGCTTTGTTTTCCACAGTCTACTACAAAACAGGTAACATCCGTGCTTAGCTCACCATCGGAGAAACTGAGACTAGCTTTCTTTCTTTGAGACAAAGCCTCACTCTGGCCCTAAACACAGCTCTGGCTGACATTAAACTCCAAAGTTTACAGGTAAGCTACCAGTTCCAGCCTGAAGCTAGGATTATTAATAAAGTCACTTTCAGGGAGCTGGAGAGATGGCTCTGCAGTTAAGAGCACATGCTGTTCTTTCAGAAGACCCAGGTTCAATTCTCAGCACCCATATGGCAGCTCACAACTGCCTGAAACTCTAAGATCTGACACCTTCACACAGACATACATGCAGGCAAAACACCATGTGCACATAAAATAAAAACTAAATAAAAAAAATAAAATCGATTTTTAATTTTTTAAAATATTTTTATTTCTAATCATAAGAGTATGTATGGTCTGTATGTGGCTGTGAGCACCTCAGGAGTGTCTGAGCCCCAGAATCTGAAGTTACAGTCATGAGCAATCAAATGTCATGTTGAGAATAGACCCCGGGTCCCCTAGGAGAGCAGCACACACTCTTAAGCACTGAGCCATCTCTGCAGCCCCCGCTTTATTTTGATGTGTCTACATGTGGCTATACGAATGCGTGAGTGTTGGTGCTCTCGGGAGTCCAGGAGGGCATGGGGTCACCTGCAGCAGGCCAGCAGGCCCTTGGGAGCCACCCAGTGTGGGTGCTGGGAACCAAACAGTTCTCTGCAAGAGCAGCAAACGCTCTTAAACACTGAACAATCTCTCCAGTCTGCCTTTTAAAATAACAGTACTAATTATTGCTATTGTTATTATTATTATTAAAAAAAAAAGTTCTCCCCATGGAGCCCTAGAACTCACTATATAGACTAGACTGGGCTCAAATGCAGAGATCCACCTGTCTCTGTCTCCCTAGGATTAAAAGTGTGTGCCACCACTGTCCAGCTTAGTGTTTCTTTTGATTTGAATAATAAGATTAGTTTGAGAGGTTGCCAGGACGGCTCAGCGGGTTGCCAATCCTGACGGTCTAAGCTCAGTCTGTGGGACCCACTTTGTGGAATCAGAAAACTTGAGTCCTATAAGTTGTCTTCTGACCCCCACATGCATAAACACAGACACACACAAACAAATAAAATATTAATTACATTAAAAATATGCATTTTAATCATAAGGTTTCATATCACTAGGATTAAAGACCAATTTGATTCTAAAGCCCAAACTTTGAGACAATACAAAAGTACATAACTGTAACCCGCAGGGGTCTAAGCTGTATGCACCCGCACACAACACCACAAGACACTAAACCGCTCCCATCCTCCGCGGGATGGACAGAGCTGCTCTCCAAATCTGTATGAGGACGTAAGGGGAACCGATGGTGTGACTAAAGAACATAGGGCAGGCTACATTTCCCTGTCCTGCTAAAGAAAGCGAAGATGGGAGCACAGCAGAGCACAACCCAAAGACGGCTCCAAACACATACAACTGGATAATGGCATGATACAAAGAGCCCACCAAAAAAGGAGGTTCTCCAGAGTTAGCTCTATAGCCAGGCTGGCCTTGAAACTGAGGTCCTCTGGTCCTGGAGCACAGGCATGCCCTGATCGACCCCTGGCTAAGGGTTAGTTTTAAGCGTATATCACAGCCAGGATGGTAGCACACAGACGCAGGGACACACCTGTGAGTCCACGGCCAGCCTGGTCTAAGAAGTAAAAGTCAGGTTGTGAGACCCTGTCTCCAAAATAAATAGAAATAAATAAGGTAAATCACATTATGTGAAAGAATTAGAACCAAGTGGTCTATCACCTTAAATCATGGGAGGAAAAGCAGGAGCCATAACATTTTAACTTATGTTTCTCCCAAATCTCAAAATGGCCAGGAGCACTGTCTAAAACCAGCCTTTACGGGCCTCGGCTGACGCAGTGAGAAGCCAACTCTTGGCCACTCTGAGAACACAGCTGTCCTCACCCACAGTACAGCCCTGAGCTAGTCTCACCTACGGCTTCACAAAGATCAGGTGTGGAAAGAAGCTGTCTTTAGACACAACAGCCAGGCTGTCGAAAATCCCTAAACTCAGTCCAGAGCTAGCCCAAAAGATCCTAGCAAAAGGGAAAGAAAGTGTTTGGTTGAACTAACACTTTCAAGAGTTCACACTTCAGACCGTCTCTCTAAACACAAATTTTCTACCCTCTAAACTTAGCAGCCATGGGGGCCAGACAGAGGCCCAGAAGTCAAGAGCGAGGGTTGCTCTGTCAGGTGACCCAGGGTTCATCCCCAGCACAAGCACCTGGAACTCCAGTTCCATGGGACCTGACACCCTCTTCTGGCCTCCACAGGCACAGCACCCACATGGTGACAAACACACCTGCGGGCAAAACACCCTTACACAAAAATAAAACCTTAAAAATAGCAGCAATATGATTTCCTGAAAAGAAAAAAATGGAGATGGGGGTCCCCAAATTTCTTTATGAAATCTTTCAGAGAAAAGAAAAGTTGAGTTATAAATTAAACAGAACAACTCACAGTGAAAAAGACTTTTCAATTCAAACAACTCAGCATGTTCCCAGAAAGTCTCCTATTAGTTTGAAATAAAATTAACTTTGGAGACAACAAATCTACCATTTGTTTAGGAATAAAACAGCCCATGAATGGGTTACAACAGGAATTAAAATGTTTGGAACAGGATGTGGGGGAAAGAAAAACATAAAACTTCCAGTATCTGTACACATATAGTTTACGAAGCTGAAGATAGGCATTGAACACATGGCTCTCTCTCAGTTGGAGGCCAGTCGGGTCTAGAGTGACTACAGAGTAATAGTCCAGGACTACAGAGACACCCTGTCTCAAAAACAAGCAGCACGACAAATGAACACAAAAAACATATCGCAAAATCGTAAGATTTCCTTCAACTTTTAAAATATCCTGGGAAAGGGGGACTGAGGATGAGTTTGCTTCTATACGGTTTGCTCTAAAAGTCAAGGCCATAACAGGAATGATGGCTTTGCTATACACACCCATGAAATGCCCTAGTCAATAAGCAATTTCAATTAATCAATAATGTAAAACAACCGTTACATGTAATTTGCATTTTAATACCAAATCCATACCATCGTCAAATATCAAGACTTTCTTAGACACAAGTCTAAATGGCTGGTCATCTACCACTGTGAGAGCGCACAGCTCTATTTTAACCAGACAAACGCAAAGGATACTTGGTGAGAACCATGGAAGGAGCCTCACTGTGATGCCTGAGAGAAGTCAGACCAAGTCATGGGTTACCTCTTGCTTCTACAACTGACAGACAGTTTTTCAATACCACTGTGTGATCAGAACATGGACTGCCTCTGCCAGCAACCTCCAACCGGCAACCCCCCACACACACACACACTGACCCAAGCTCTAAGAAGAGTGAAGAAAAAAAAATAAAGAATAAAAGGGGTCAAATGAACTCGCCACACATGCCCACGATGGCCATGCACGCTGCAATTTCAACACTAAACAACAACCAGAAGGTGGTCAGTTGTAGCCCAGCCTATCCTTGAAAAGAAGGAAATCTAGATTTTGAAATTTAAGTTTACTATATGAAAGAAAAAAGAAGGAAAAAAGTTTCAGAGTTGATGACACCAAAACCAGAACCAAAATCGAGTTCGTTTATAGGGTAGGCCAAAGCCAAAGTCTATGTTCAGTTCACAGGGCTCCTCCACAGACCCCCTGAGCCGTAGCAATCACAAAAACCCCTTTTCTCCGTTCTAGAAAGACATCTAAGGGTATCACACAAGGCTAAATAGTTACTATCAGAGCGAACCAATCACTGCTCCTTAAACTGCAGGTAGACCTTGCTTCCAAAGTCGCCCTGCCCTCCAGTTCCTTCCTCCCAATTCTGGATGTTCTGCATCGTCTGTCAGCGAGGTCCCCCATGGCTTCAGTTTCTGAGTTGGTTTTACCGGACGGTGACCAAATCAGAAGGGGAATGTCCTACAACTGGGGGACCGGCGACTGCTCCGAAGCCTGCCTGCTCCTGCTCCTCGCCCTGACAGTTTGCTGTCTGCCCCTACTTACTATCTTTCTGCCCGGAGCTGTCCAGAAAGGGGGAATTGGGAGACAGACCTAAAGGAGTCCGGGGGAAAAAGGTGGGAGTAAGAAATGAACAAGTAACACCCCCACGGCTGTTCCGTGGGGTACGGGATTTTAAAAAGTGGGGAGGCCGACGGGCAAAGACGGTGCAGTGGAAACAGCACCTGAACCTACCTCCTCCCTTCCTACCCCCCAAAGCCCAGTCACTAACTAAGAACGCTAAGAAAAAACCCCTTGAAAACTTTTCCAAACCGGAAGAGAAGGCTTCTCCCCGGGCCTGCGAGCTCTTGGGGAATGGGCTGGAGTTGGCAGCCCCGAGGGGGATCGCGGGGAGTGGGGTGGGGCGCGGGCGAGGGGTGCTGGGGCGGAGTACCTCGAATGGACGGGAACTGGCAAAGAGTTTCCAGCCAGCCGAGTGCTCTCCCGCACGCCCTCGGGGGGTCCCCGGCGCTAGGACCGGGGCTCCCCGGAGAGAAGGCAACCCCCAATTCGGGCCTACAAGGAAACTTTCCGGGCCGCGGCTGCACCTGACTTCTCGCCGCCCCTCCACCCCACGCCCGCCAGGCCGCCCGCCCCGCCCCGGCCAGGCCGTCCGGAGCGCCGCCGGGAGGGGGGGGTAAACCCAACAGTTACCGGAATCCCGGGCCCGCCTGTCTGCGCGGTGCTCGGGGACGGGGGCTGCCGCACACTCCGAGGCCCCGCCGCCCCGGTCCCCGCAGCCCGGCCTTCCGCCCCGCGGGAGAGCCTGGGGCCGGCGCAGGATGCAGCCCGCCGCCCGCCCCGAGGCCCCGGGGGACCCCAGGGGCGCGGGAGGCCTGTGGCGCGGGGGCAGGGCGCGGCCGCCGCGGGGCCCGAGGCCTAGGGCGCCCCCCCACCTCCGCAGTACTCCCCGGGCCCGGCCCGCGCAGGCCGCGCTCAGTCCGCCGCCGGAACCCCCGCCGTAGCTGCCTGCGGGCGTCCCCGAGGCCCCCAGCCCCCTGGCCCCCGCCACCCTAGCGCCGGCCCCACTCACCCTTTCATTCTCCGCCCGCGGCCTGACGTGGGCCGGCGAATCCCCGGCCTCACGTAAGCGCGCTCGCCGCCCGCCCTGCCTGCGCGGCCCAGCCCGCCGCCCTACGGGAGCCCGGGGATGTGGGCCGGGCCTGGGGCCGCCTCTGCTTACCTTTCAGCTGCCTTTTTTTTTTTTCTGTTTTTTTTTCTCCTCCTCCTCCCCCCCCCGCCTCCCCCGCCCTTCCCTCGACTGGGCTGACAGATCAGAGAGGCGCTGGCAGTGCACTAGGAAGCTCGGCTGCTACTGCTCTCCCCCTGGGCTTCAGCGAGAGTCTTTCCCTGTCGAGCAAGAGGGGTGAGGATCATATTTTTATTTTGGAAACTAAAACGTGCTCCCAGGGTCGGTGATCATTAGGGGGAAATCCCTGAATGTAGTCTCCAGCCAAGAAGGCAGGGCTGCCCGGCGTCACTGGCAGAGGCAGCAGCCTCCTACAGGCACCGCGAGGACATAACACCACGGAGCAGTTCCTCTGCCCTCCGAAAGGACAACTTCCCTACCATCTTGGAGGCAGAGCAAAGAGGAGCCAAGGGGGAAAGTGCACCGGCTTCGGATAAAGTACAAGTTTCTACCTCTCCTCTCTGGAAAAAGTCCACACCCGCGGTCTACACCGGCGCCTCGGGGTCTGAAAAGCAGGGAAGAAAACAAGCAAGTTCATTTGCTCCGTGGGGGGAGGGGGAAAATGTTTCTGCACCTCTGATGGAAAAGAAATCTTTACAGGACACAGGTTTTACGATATTATTGTTTTCCATTTTCATTTTCTCCCTGGTGAAATTGTTTCAGACTAATTATGATTTTTCTCTGTGGCAGGCCCAAGTTCTGTATGTGGTGGTCAGTCTGTGAATTGGCACCTCAGAGACTTAAAGGTCACCTTATCGTATTTATTTTGTTGCCCGTTTATATTGTATGTATACGTGCTTATGTTTTCATGCTATAGTTAAGATTTTGTGGTCTTGGTGTCCACGAAACTGAGGGTGCTGCAAGTCAATCGTAAAGAGATGTCTTTTGTCTTCTCTCAAAGCGATTAAGTAAAACCTATTGACTGTCCAGAAAGACATAAGATAGCTGTTTTTCACAGTGCAGATGAAAACACCGTGTATTTAAAGCGCCCTACAGCAGAGCAAGCCCGTGCCTGTCTGTCCGCCCAAGAAGAAAGTAAACCTAGCAGTAGATTGAAAGATGCTTTGGATTTTCTTTAAGTAAAAGTATTTATTAAGAATTACCTCTAGGATTTCATTTGTGTTACTTTCAGTTATAATGATAATTTATCATTCAGGTCTTTGGTGCATTACATACAGTTCTGTCTGCCTCTCTAACCCAGAATTGAAGGGTGCGTTTGTCTTCCTAGTGTCGAAATGTTCAGACCTTCCAGTATGGTGCCAGCCTGGCTAACTTTACAGACTGCAAAGATATCATGAATTTACTTTTTGGTTTTTTGAGTCCGGGTTTCTCTGTGGCTTTGGAGCCTGTCCTGGAACTAGCTCTTGTAGACCAGGCTGGCCCTGAGCTCACAGAGATCTGCTTACCGCTGTCTCCAAGTGCTTGGATTAAAGGCGTGCGCCACCACCACTGGGCAATGAATTGACTTTTTTTTTTTTTTTTTTTTTTTTAGGTGCTGGGACTCTACACAAAATGAGGTAGAACCTAG
>JAQHUG010000215.1:406637-418227 GCA_028555095.1 Dicrostonyx torquatus | reverse complement strand
ATCGACAAACCTATGTAGAATATTCATAACTTTCCAGTCTCCAGAAACACCACTCGTCACCCGAACCGTTTGGGCAATGCTGGATACAGCTGCAAGAATTGCTGCTCCATCATTTCTCTGGAGTGCGGAGCTGCCTAAAACCACCATGGGTTTCTTAGCTTCCTTTAAGACCTATTTAAAAAAAAAAAAAAAAAAAAAAAGAGCCGTGACCTTAAAACATTCCAAGTATAAGCTAAACAATCTAACCATAGTTGCATTTACAGGTTCTTCCAAGTTTGGGAATCTAACATAAAGAATCATTAATTTACCTAACTATATATGAGTTAATAAAAACATCTTGCCAATGCACTGTGAAAAGCACTGGGAATGGAAACCCTAGCCAAGCACCTTTGACGGGAATGAATATGGGCAAGTTACTACAACCTGGAGAGTGACCCTACAGATACTCAAATGGTACTGAAGACCCGGGTGTGGTGACACCTGCAGTAAACTCAGCACTTGGGAAGCAGAAGTAAAAGGATTAGGTTTGAGGACAGCCAGGGCTACAAAGCAAGATCCTATTCCAAACAAACAAAAAGAATAACAATGTTAAAACACAAAAGAGATGATGCTGAAGTGTCACCACCTACTGCTTCCTATAGTCACTAAGACCCAGACAGAAGAGAAAGCAGGGAAAGCAACACAACCTTCCTTGCCTTACCACATAATAAAGGGGTGAGTTTCCAGAGGAGAGCATACTACAGGCTTGGTGGGAAGTTAGAAATGAAGTAAAACCGAAGAATAATACAATAGTATAAAGACAATAAAACAGCTGGCTGATGGTGGAGCCACCTTTAATCCCAGGAGAGGCAGATGCAGGTGGATCTCTGTAAGTTCGAAGCCAGCCTGGTCTACAAAGCAAATTCCAGACAGTCAGGGCTTTTGTTAAAGAGAAACCCTGTCTCAAAACAAATAAGTAAAATACAATAAATTAAAGGAACTAGAGAGCTGGTTCAGAACTTGGGAGAGGAACAGGAATTCTGGTCCTAGCAGCCACACGGCAGCTCACAACCACTGTAACTCTAGTTCCAGCCCTATTCTGACCTCTCTAGACACCAGACTTGCAAGTGATAGATAAACATGTAGGAAGGCAAAAATTCATACATATAAAGCAAAAATAAATAAAACTAAAAGAAAGAATAACAATACTTAAGCAGGGCTGGAGAGATGGCTCAGCAGTTAAGAGCACTGACTGCTCTTCCCGAGGGCCTGGGTTCAACTCCCAGTATCCACGTGGCAGCTCACAGCTGTCTGTGACTCCAGTTTCAGGGGATCTGGACCTCTCACACAGACAGACATGGAAGCAAAATAAAAATTCACAGCCGGGCAGTGGTAGCACACACCTTTAATCCCAGCACTCAGGAGGCAGAGGCAGGTGGATCTCTGTGAGTTCAAGGCCAGCGTGGTCTACAGAGCGACTTCCAGAACAGGCTCCAAAGCCACACTGTTTCAAAACACCACCACCAACAACAACATAAAACCCAAACCAATGCACATAAAAATAAACAGAAATAATCATCAAAACCCAACAATAGTAGACATGTATAACTTAAAGCACCTGGCTGAACGGATGGCTCCCTGAAGCAATGTCTTGCAGGATTTTCGGAGAGTCTCCTAGATGGTCGTATCTGTAAGTGAGGTCTACTGGACTACCTATCAGGGCCACTTTTAAGTCATTATGAAGCCAACTGAAACAAAAACAATTTTTGGAGTCAAATAAGTTAAGAACAGTACTTGGTCTCACAATTCTGAGTCACAAAATGTCAGAAGCACAAAAGAACTCACAGAATGCTTAATCTTAACAGATATAATTTCATGTGTACCTTTCAAAATAAGAGTATTGCATAAACAATTCAGGGAACAGATTTGTTGTATAGGAATCCTAAGTATAAGTTCAATGTAAACAAAGACTGTTCTAGAAAAACTGGCCTGTAGGTTACATTTCACACTATTTTTATGGCAGAATCATTTATTTCTCAAGTATTCATGAAAATAAACTGTCATTTATTTACTCTTTACAGCGGAGTCCTATGGCGCTATTTGAGTGCAGTCACCATAAAGCTTGGGTGAACAATGCTCATTTAGCTGTTATCCCTCTTTCACTGTTGACATTTTCCAGATGAGACAACAAACTGTATGTTCGCCCTGTGGAAAGTGTCTACAACACAAGTGGAAAGGACAGTGGGGTGGAAGTTATTCTACAAAAGAACTTGCCTGTGCTATGCAGAGGAAGTAATGAAGGGGATGAAATGTCACATTAATTCAATGTGTGACTCTAGGAGGACGCTGGACAAGAAGGAAACTGCTCTACGAGATGGGGCATGGCATACAGCTCAGCTGGCAGGTACTTACTTAGTCAACAAGGAAAAGCCTTGAATGTAAGCCCCACCAACCAGAAGACAAAAGAAAATAGGGGGTGGGGCTGCCTAGACAGCTCTGCATGTTAAGGCACTTGCCACTCAATTCAATTCCTGGGATTCATTTGGTAGAAGGAGGAAACTATCACAGGTGCGGCACACCATAGCATGTTCCTGTCCATATACATACACACACAAAATAAAACTCAAGCAAACAGGCCGGTGATTCATGGAGAGAGAGGTGGAAGCTAAAGGATCAGGAGTTCAAGTTCAACCTTAGTTTCACTGAAAGTTCAAGGCTAGTCTTGACTAAATCATGAAACCTTGTTTTTAATAAAATAAAGTAGCTGGGCAGTGGTGGCGCACACCTTTAATCCCAGCACTCAGGAGGCAGAGGCAGGTGGATCTCTTGAGTTTGAGTCCAATCTGGTCAAGACTGAGTTCCAAAACAGCCAGGGCTACACAGAGAAACCCTGTCTTGAAAAACAATAATAAATAAAAAATATTAAAAGAATAAATATAGGACCAGGTATGGTAGCACCTGCCTATAATCCCAGCACTTTAGATAAAGGCAGGAAGATTAGGAGTTCAAGGTTCACTCTGATTTACAGTAAGCTTGAGGCTAGCCTGGGCCACATGAGACCTTGTCTCTGTAACAGGGAAGCCAGATGGGTTGGTACATGTCTTTAATCCCAGCATTCAAGAGGCAGAGGCAGACTGAGCTCTGTGAGTTCTAGGTCAGGCTGGTCTATACAGTGAGTTCCAGGCCAGACCAACTCAAAAGAAAACAAAACACTAACAAAGTAAACTGAAAGACAAGGAGGTAGGGTAGAGTGAATCTGTTAGGAATTTTCCTCTAGAACCACACAGTTAACACTTAGTCGGAATCACCTAAAATATATTTATATATGCAAAAACAATCACATATTTTCAAAATTCTTATTACACGAGAATTAAGTTACTTACCTCTTTCTAATTCTAGCATTAAATAGTGGTGCCTCAAAACGTGGATTCGTGCCAATTAGAAGAACAACATCTGCCTCCTCCACACCAGCAATTGTAGTATTGAGAAGATAATTGGAACGTAAATCTGTGCTAAAAGTAGAATACATGGCTCAAGCTTAGTAAGAAACAATGATACTGTAAAACCCTGAAAGAAAACTTAACGAATGCTAAAATGCATACATAAAGTTATCACGCACTAGGAATCCACTGCCTACTACCTTAAATCCCAGGGCACTCTCCACAAAGAGTTTCATAAAGTATGCCTGACTTCTGTTTAGGGAACAAGGTCTCACTTTACAGCCCAAGTTGGCCTTGAACTTGAGTAGTCATTCTCTCAACCTTCCAAGCACATCAGGCACATGCCAGGCAGGTGTGTCTAAATGAAATCAAACTTACAATATTTATTAGTGACTATATTCTACAATTCTGGCATTTGGTTTAATTTATTGAAGTCTGTTATTACCATGTATTAACTACACTGAATGGGTTTAGAATCCTGCCATCTCCCTCTTCTCAAAAGCCCCTTTCTACTTTACATGTCCAAGTACATTGGTGTGTTAGAGAACTGAACACTGATGCTACAGATGTGGCTGCTTTATGTAACTAAATGATGGTTGAGTACAGAAGCACTCATCTTTAATCCAAGCACTTGGGAGGTAAGGATCAGCCTGGGACACATGAGACCCAAAACAAAACAAAACGGAAAGCAGCAGCCTGGAGCACAGCTTATGGTCTCTCACCCAGCTCCTTCAGTGGGGAAGATCTCTTCAGTGCACAAGTTCTCAGAGTCTACTTTATTAAGCAAATCTTTCAGAGCTACTAAGGCTTCAGCATCCACCAAGCCACCTGCGATTGCTGCCACCTCCTTGCCTTGGAAGCTCTGTAACTAGAAATAGACAAAAAGGGCATCACTAATGGACCTATAGTCATCAAAGACCAAAAATGTTCAGAAAATAAAACAAGTCATTTTCAAGTATCAAAAGAGAACTAAACATTGGGACACATCCGTCCTCCCTCCTGGCTAGGTGTAGCCACCACCCCGCGTCAGAGGAGCTCGTCGTCATGACGACTGGACAGAATGAGGAGGTCAGCACATCAAGGCGTCCCCAGGCACAACAGATACATCTACAACATGGCGCCTGTATCTACAGCTCAGAGAACACCATAGAAAAGACAGATTCTTTCTGTTTGTTTTTTTTAAGACAGGGTATCTCTGTGTAGCCTTGGCTGTCCTGGAACTTGCTCTGCAGACCAGGCTGGTCTTGAACTCAGAAGCTGACCTGCCTTTGCCTTCCGAAGTGCTGGGATTAAAGGTGTTCGCCACCATGCCCAGTTTAAGATTAAAATATATTGTATGAAAATTATTTTCAACAAAAAAAAGAAAAATGCCATCAACTAGAGAGTGGGAGGGGAATGGGAAGGACTTGAAGAAGGGTCTGGAGGGGGAAAAACAGGGAAGCAATGCAATTCTATTTCAATTAAAAACATTTAAGAAATAAAAACAGGGAACAAATATAAAACATACATTTAAAAGAACAATGTTGCCAAAACTATTAGCAAATAAGAGTTTTAACCCTGTCTTTTGCTGCTGGATCAAATTAATTAGCATATAATTGTTGAAATAACAATGAGTTCTCAATTTAATATATTTAGGGTTTGAATGCAATGAACCACTTAATTATATCTATTTTTAATGAACATATTCCTAACAGTTCTTGTCACTGAAGCAGATTATAAGCTTTACAGGCTTTTTTTTTACATAATATTAAAGCTAAACTATACATATTCTAAATTTTTCCTATATTTTAAGAATTACACATTTTCAGCCAGGCGATAGTGGTACACATCATTATTCCCAGCATTCAGGAGACAGAATCACACAGATTTCTGTGAGTTTGAGGCCAGCCTGGTCTACAGAGTGAGTTTCAGGACAGCCAAGGCAGTTAAACAGAAAAGCCTTGTCTTGAAAACCAAAACCAAACCAAAACAAAACAAAACAAAAAAACCCCACACATTTTCTTTGCCAAATCCATCAGTAAAACATACTGATCAATCTGCCAAGCAAACCCAGCAATCCGCAATGACTAAAGAGTGTCCCACTACTCACTCAGTCTGAAAATAAGAAGCAGCCGTGTGTGTGTGGACCAGGGCAAGTAGCCCTAGCTTGACAGGATGCTGTGTGTGCTACCTTAGGAACAAGGGAACTTCAATGTGAGCTCTGGAGAATGAAAATCGTGGCGGTATAGTTACCTCTTCTAAAGTGTCTGCCATGCCCTCTGGCTTCTGCCCTTTGTCTACACTGCCTTTCATCCTGTCTTCCTCTTCTCTTCTATCGGCTGCTTTGCACGTGCTCAGCACACTGAGTACAAGTGAGTCACACCCTGACTCCTTCGCCTCTGTCCCACAATCACTTCCTTTAGGAAGGAGTGACCCCATAGTTTTGGTTAGGCCCTGTGCCCCCTTTGTGTTTTCTCAGTAGCGTCCTAGTAGAATAACAATTATGCCTCTTTCTCTAGCATAACAAGGTGGAAGGTAGAGATCATGTGTGGTTAGTCTAGAGTGTATTAGTATAATATCTGAGACACAGCTCTCAGAAATATCAAACCATGGCAGAGAGAGAGAGAGAGAGAGAGAGAGAAGAATGGGTGTGATGGCGCGTGTCTTTAATCTTAGCACTTAGAAGGCAGAGGCAGGCAGATTCTGCATGTTTAAGGCCAGCCTGAGCTGGAGCTACATAATGAAAGCCCTGTCTAAAAAAATAAAGGAAGAAAGAGGATGAAAGAGATATGTTCTTTCTCATGACAAAGTTGTTTCTTAGAAACTACACACTATTTATCCTATATTTCAATGTTTTACCATTCCAGCTACACGAGAGAGTGCATCTTCCCAGCAGGTATAAGTTAAAAGCCCTTTTTCATTTCTGATCATTGGCTCAGTAAGTCTTTGACGTTTTAGTCCATCATAGGCAAATCTAGACAAAAGAAATAGAATTTTTATAAGGAGCAACTGTAATTTCCATGTTTAAAAACTAAAAAAAAACAAAAACAAAAAAAAACTTATTTAAATAGAAGATTACCTAAAATGTCAAACAGAATAATAAATACCTAAGGCAGGCATGGTGGCAAGAGACAGATCTACCTTAGCTGGGCACAGTGGCACATGCCTTTAATCCTAGTATGGGGAAGCAGAGGCAGAGACAGATGGGTCTGTGAGTTTGAGGCCAGCCTGGTCTCCAGAGAGAGAGTTCTCAGCTACACCGAGAAATGTTGTCTTGAGAAAAAAAAGCTCTCCCTTTACTCTTTTATTTCCCCGAGCACTGGAAATGGGAAGCAGGGCCTCGACTATATTAGGCTAGTATTCTACAGCTAAGCTACGTCTTCAGCCCTTTGTATTTTTATTTTGAAACAAGGTCTAAGTCTCCCACGTTGGCCATGAATTTCAGATCCTCCTGTTTCAGCCTCCAAATACCTTCGCCCACAACCTTGTGCCTCTGGGCCCATTATTTATAACTATTAATGTTGCTTTTTTCCCATTCTCTTGATAAAAGATTTAGATTTTTCAATAGTCTATATCATTTTGCAACATAAAAATTTCCATTAAAAATGACAATAAGGGCTAGAGAAATGAGTATGTGGTTAGGAGCTTTTATTCTCACAGAGGAACTGAATTCAGTTCCCAGCACCCACATGGTGGCTCACACTGCCTATAACACTGTAATAATCAAACATCTATAGGAGCAAAACACTCATATATGTAAAATAAATCTAAAGGAAAACCATAAATTTTTATAGCAACTATAAAAAAATAAAGACAGCACCTGTTTTTATTTTCATGTTCTTTAATTTTTCTGACAGTACCTGGTTTTATCAGAGATCCATTCTTCATTAATATCTTCATGCATTCGTGGCAGAATCCTCATCACCTCTCCAGTCCTTGTGCTAACCACAATGTTACTCCCCACTGCATCCATTACGTCAATGGACTCTGTCTTTCTGAGAAAATAAACATACATTTAGCATGCTGACTTTAAGAGCAACAAGAGCTTCTGTTATTTCACATCCCAATCAGTTTTGTTTTGTTTTGGTTTTTTATTTTGGCAGTTTGAGACAGTCTCATACGCTCAGGCAGCCCTCACATGCTCTAGGTGACAAATGATTCTGAACTGAGGGTGACCTCTGCATCCCAAGTGCTAGGATTACAGACATACACTTCCAAGCCCACCTCCCTTTCTACATCTAAAAATGGTGGAACTTAGAAAGATAAGGATAAACGGCCAGCTGGAAGGGAGTCCAGCTAATTCATCCTGGGCTGCTAATAGTCAAAGACAACTGCAAACTGACCATTCCCGAGAGCAGAAAGGAGTGCAACAAAAATAAATAAAATAAAAATCCCACTAAATAAGTATTTTTTTCTAATTTTATCACTTACACAGGAAAATGTAAGCTACTTTAGATGTATAAACTCTACTCTGGGGGCTGGAGAGATGGCTCAGAGGTTAAGAGCATTGCCTGCTCTTCCAAAGGTCCTGAGTTCAATTCCCAGCAACCACATGGTGGCTCACAACCATCTGTAATGGGGTTTGGTGCCCTCTTCTGGCCTGCAGGCATATACACAAATGCAGAATATTATATACATAATAAATAAATAAATATTTTAAAAAAATAAATAAACTCTACTCTGTGGGGCTGGAGAGGGGCTGTAGTGGTTAAGAGCACTTGTTGATTTTGCAGAACCTGAGTTTGGTTCCCAGCACCCAGATGGTGGCTCACCACTGTCCAAGTCCAATTTGAAAGGATTCAATGCCCTCTTGTGGCTTCTTCAGGCAGCTGCATACATACAGTATTCATACGTAACTCAGTCCCACACACCTACACAATGACAACTGTCGTGGACCTGTGTGGACCTGGAAATGTGGTTAGCAGATACACAGTAGCTATGCAAGCACAGAGATAGGAACTCAAATCCCTAGCAGCCACATAAAAGCCAGCAGGGCTTGTCAGCACAGCACGCTGGAGGCTGCAGAGCTAGGCGGGTGGACCAGGAAAACTGGCTAGTCAAAGTAGGGACAGCAACTGACAGGCAAGAAATGCTGCCTCGGTAAATGGAGTGAAGGGAGTCAGGAAGACACCTGTCAACATCTGGTCTCCACACGTGCACATGCACAAGTACACCCGACTAGCTAAAAATCTGTAGTAGCTAAGTGTGAGTGGCACACAATGTAATCCCAGCACTTGGAATGCAGAGGCAGGTGGATTTCTGTGAATTCAAGGTCATTCTGGTCTACAATAACCAATTTCAGGACAGCCAAGGCTACATAGAAAGACCCTGTCTCAAACAAAAACAAATAAATCTTTAATGCTCTGGCTTGATGCTGTTCCTGTCTCCCTTCTCATTAAAGGCTAGTACCATGCATGGCACATACACATGTAAGTTTTTTAATCTTAGAAAAAAAGAAACTATAAATAATTTTGTAGAGGTTTATCGTACCTTTCAATTTAACTAGCTACCTTCCAACAAACCATTCTTCTGTAGCTCGGCCAGACTGTTCAATCAGTGGGTATAGGCTGTACATGCATAAAGACCTGAGGTTCAGTGTCTCAAAGTCACATAAAGAGAGGCTACCTTACATCCATATCAGGCGCGCGCGCACACACACACACACACACACACACACACACACACACACACACACCCCTTTCTCCCCACTTCTATAAACATGTACACACATACAAATCTTTTTTGGTGTCTTTTTTTGTTGTTTTTGTTTTGTTTTTCCACACAGAGTTTCTCTGTGTAACAGCTCTGGCTGTCCTAGAACTCACTCTGTAGACCAGGTTGACCTCAAATTCACAAAGATCCATCTGCCTCTGCCTCCCGCGTGCTGGGATTAAAGTGTGCACCACCGCCTCCTGGTAACACAGATTTTTTTTTTTTTCTTAAAGCAAACAAAAGTGTAGACCAACATCAATTAAAATTTGGGAAGAAAATGACACAGAACATTTTATAAAAAGTAGTGAACTAAAATTTAAAAACAAGGCCAGGAAGGTGGCTCCGAGAGTAAAAGCGCTTGCTGAGCAAGCCTGATGACCTGAGTTGGTCCCTAGAACCCACACCGAGAGCCAGATGAAGTGGTACACATTTCTAATCCCAGCAGTGAGTTTGTAAACTGGCAGTTCTGGAATATGCAGCATAATGGAAGAAATAAGAAGCCTTCCTTAACAAGGTAAAAGGTAAAAACTAATTTCCAAAAGTTGTCCTTCTCATGTTCACAATGGCATGCACCAACACATCTGTGCAAGAACGCAAGCACAAGTACACAAACTAAATGAAAGTTAAAAACAAATACTCGGCTAGGAGTATGGTTCAATCTGCAGAGGCATTGCCTGGTAAGTACGATGGCCTGAGCTCTCCTCTCAGAACACATGTAAAGATGCTGGTACGATGGAGCATGCTTGGAGTCCTAGTGCTGGAGAAGGGTCTCTGGCCAGCCAGTCTAGGCCAACAAACGTGGTCTTCTGGCCTGCAAATATACCTGCACACATGTTCATGGGCACCTGCACCACATCTGCCCACCCCCCACACAAAATAAAATCTTGTAAAAACAAATTTGTTGAAAATGCAAAGATAAATACCTTGTTTCCCAAGGCCGGGCAGTAAAGGCATAAGGCTTAGAGGTCAGGGCACCTACAGGGCAGATATCAATGATATTCCCAGACAATTCAGACATGAACATTTTTTCGATGTATGTGCCAACTTGCATGTCATTTCCTCTGCCTGTTGTGCCCAAATCATCTACTCCTGCAATCTCACTTGCAAACCTAAAAAATAGGAATTTATTAAATGGCTGAGTCCAGAAAACAGCATTTCCTTTCTGGCTCATAACCACAAAGACAACGACTTTCAAAACATTAAAAAGGCATTAGTATATTTCCAACGATAAGCATAGTCAGCAAATAAAAATTAATGTTTAACTAATGTTTAATTAAAGTTTAACACAAATGGAAAACTGTATAAATTGTTTGTATACAGTTGGGTACATTATCACAGAATACCAGATGTAAAATCTTTTTTTTTGTTTTGTTTTGTCTTTTGTTTGTTTTTTCGAGACAGGGCTTCTCTGTAGCTTTGGAGCCTGTCCTGGAACTAACTCTTGTAGACCAGGTTGGTCTCGAACTCACAGAGATCCGCCTGCCTCTGCCTCCCAAGTGCTGGGATTAAAGGCGTGCGCCACCACCGCCCAGCTAGATGTAAAATCTTAAACTGAACTGAAATTGACATTGTTTAAAAGCAAATAGCATAGTCCTTTTACCAGAATATATGAAAACAAAAATACCAAAACTAAAAAAAAAAAATCTATCTTTTCCCTACTAAATAATGGCTGCAGTTTCCAGTGTTGCTGTTCACTGAGACTATGTGGGAATAAGTCAGTGCTCTGTGATACTCCTCAAGAGAAGCAGTACCTGATGCAGCGGGTGCACTGTATACATCTGGTCATGATAGTCTTTACCAGGGGTCCCAAGTTCTTGTCCTCCACAGCACGTTTCCCGTCTAGAAATCGGCTCCTATCGCTCCCAAACATCATGGACTGGTCCTTAAGTAGATTACGAGACAGTCAATCTAATGTTATAATGAAATTAAAATGAGTCCATTCAAAAGATCTACAGAATTATTCTAGATACCTGCAGATCACATTCACCTCCCTGGTCACAAATAGGACAGTCCAATGGGTGATTTGCTAGTAAGAACTCCATCACACCTTCTCTGTATGAAAAATCAAATGTACAAAGTGACAAAAGCAGCTGCCCCTAATGGTGATCTATAGTATAGCTCAATAACCTTCAGAAGTATTCTTTTCTAGTTAGCATAAATTTTACACTGACTTCCAGACATACCATCACATAGTATTCAATGAGTATTAAATACAGTTTGAACATGCTCATAAGAGTCTCAACTAAAACACTGGTCCTAGGAATTGACTTCCAGGGCTTTGTTCATTCACTTATTTATTTTGAGACAGGGTCTCATGGACCTCAGCTGACCTCCAACTCAGAATATGGTCAAGGACATCCCTGCATTCACCTTCCAAATGATAGAAAAAGAGGTATATGCCACCATCAGCAACATTTTTTATTTTTTCAAAGACGGGGTCTTGTAAGCCGGGTGGTGGTGGCGCACGCCTTTAATCCCAG
>JAQHUG010000215.1:369960-395230 GCA_028555095.1 Dicrostonyx torquatus | reverse complement strand
AAAGAAAAGAAATAATAAAGTAAAATAAACTGCAAAATAACTCTTATCATTAATAGCTATTTACAATAAATAAAAAAGAAAAACCTTTTTGTCCTCAACTCCTACCAGTATGTTGGGGTTTTGGTTTTGTTGAGACAGGGTCTTTCTATTAATCTTGGCTAGTCTTGAAGTAATCCTCCTGTCTCTGCTTCCTGGGTGCTACCACAACTGGCTCCAGTATGCACGCTCGGATAATATATGAATTATATATGATCCTAAAATATTCCTGAGGCAGTTCAGAAGTCAAAAGCCTTTAATACATCTTGAGGACCATCATTCTGTGCTTAGTAGTATGTTTATCTCGCAGGCCCGCAATTCGCTTGTTACTGTACTCCTATCCTGAATCTGTCACAAACTCATGGATAAGCTATAAACAACAATCCTCCACCAGACCTAGTGTTGCAGGACTGTAATCTCAGTTACTTGAGACACCAAGGCAGCAGGATCACGCCAGGCCTGCCTAGACCATAAGTTCAATGTGAGCCTGGATAACCTGGTGAAACCCCGTCTCAAAAACAGAAAGGGGACTGGAGAGCATGTGCTGCTCTTGCAGAGAACCTGGGTTCAGTCCCGAGCACCCAACATGGTGATTCACAACCTTCCAGAACTGTAGGTACTTATGCCTTCCTCTGATCTCTGCATGCACCAGCACACACAGTGCACATGCATACAAGCAGGCAAAACATTCACAGACAGAAAAGAAAACAATTTTTCCTGAGTGCTGGAATTTGAGGTATGTGCCACCACTGCCCAACATTGAAACATTTCCTTAATCGAGGTTCCCTCCTCCTGGATGACTTTAGCTTGTGTCAAGATGACATAAAACTGTGCAGCATAGCCTCTAAAATCATATTTTTTCCTTTGGAATTTTTTAAAGTTTTTTAGTCGGTTGGTTCTGTTTAGGTTCGGTCCTCATGTAGCTCAGGCTAGCCCTTATACTCTTGATCTTCCTGCCCTTATCGCCAAACTGCTGGGATTACAGGGATATGCAAGATGACTAGTCTTTTGTGTAGTTGTTTTTACCTTTTAAAGATAGTGAGAAAAAATTATGTGATTAGAATATATCAACATTAAAATATTAGTAAAAAAGTTTCAATAGCAGCAGCATTAATAGAAAATCATGCAAAAATCAGATTTTTTTCTTTTCCTTTTTAATTAAAAAAAATGTGTGTTTTGCTGCATATATGTGCATACTTGATTCCCAGAGAAGCTAGGAGAGGGTGTCAGATCCCCTAGAACTGGAGTCACAAACAGTTGCTAAGTTGTCATATAATTTTTGGGAATCAAACCTGGGTCCTCTAGAAGAACAGCCGGGGTCTTAACCACTGAGCCACCTCTCCAGTCCCAAAGGTATAGCCCAGGCTGGTCTTGAATTCACGATTCTCTTGCCTCTACCTCTTCAGCATATCCTACTGGCATGTGCTACCACAACTGGCTTTTGGCTATATAGAAACCAGGCTGGCCTGAAGCTCAGAGATCCATCCACAGCCCTCTGCCTCTGCTACCATTCCGGATAAAATAAAATCCTAAGCATTAAAGTCTGTAGTTATCATACAAGACCTATAATTAAAACTTTCATTAATTCATAGTTCATTTTATTTAATTCCTTAATAACAGTAATCTAAACTTTCGATATTGAATCTGCAGACAGCTGCAGTCTGTTTACAGTCTGTTGTCTCCTAATAATTTCTGGTATAAATCAGTTATTGGTTTTTAATCTACAGAGCAGATCTGCAAAACCTCCTAGGGTGTTATTACTAGGTCAAAAATTGCCAATACTAAAAACCAAGAAAAATTTGCAATAAAAGCTGACTTCAACTTAATCAGTAATGTTGCTGATAATCAGTTGTAAAGTGTCATTTTCTTTATTAACAGCACATACTAGGTGCTGCAGGAATTCCTGCAGCCAGCAGCCTTTAAGTTACCCGCCCACTTGGGCGGACCTCATATACTATATATGCTGATGTAAAGTGTGCGTCTGCCTCTCTTCTGGCTGTGGCATTTGGTTGCTGTTCCCTGTTTGAGCAGACCATTGTGACCTGTGAGTCTACCCCTAAATAAATAACCCTCTATTATATCCAATTCTGAACTAGTGTGGGATTTCTTTCAAGCGTCCTTCTTCAACCATCCATTTATTTTACTATTTTACTTACTAAACTTGGGCTAAGCTCTAGTGGAGGACCACTTCCTTAGCCCACACTGGGCTGAATCCCAAGCACAGATAACAAAGTCTCCAACGCTAAGATGCATGTGAATTATTGATTTTGGTACCTACTAGACCATAAATTCCTTGACAAGAAATCTGACTATTTTCCTTTTCTGAAGACTAACACAGTACCCTTACAAAAACAAGTCACCAAATTCCAGAATGAGTAGGACATACTCCATCAGACAAAAAGTATTGAAGAGATCAAGTATGGTGGCCCAAGGCCCATAATAACCCAGCACTGGGGACCCTGAAGTATGGTGGCCCAAGGCCCATAATAACCCAGCACTGGGGACCCTGAAGTATGGTGGCCCAAGGCCCATAATAACCCCAGCACTGGGGACCCTGAAGCATGAGAATCATGCATTTGAGGCCAGTCTAAGCTATACAACGATATAAAACCTGCACTACATAGAGAGTTTGAGGATAACCCGCCTTATACAGTACACAGTTTGTTTTGTTGTGCATTTTATATAAATCTCACGCGGCTCAGACTGACCTTAACTCAGGGCTCCTAGACTTCAGGCCTCCACTTCCCACGCGAGTGCCAGGATCCTAAGCATACACCACCACGTCCAGACGGGCGCATGTCTGTTGGTGGTGCTGGTCTTACTTTTCACATTTATTTATTTACTTTGTGTGGGCTAGCAAACACACATGCACGACGCTGTGGCGCGTGTATGCGACCGCCAAAGTACACCTTTTGGGAGTCTGTTCTTTCCCTCCATCCTGGGGGTCCTGGGGGTCAAACTCAGGTTGTCAGGCTTGTCAGCACGGCCAGCATCAACTAAGACACCCCACCAGCCCTGACATACATCTCAGACATGTTGTCTATCAGATGGGAACAGAAATAACTACTCAAGATGGGGCTGCAGCTCAGTAACAGAGTCCTGGCTTCAATCCTCCTGTCTCAGCTTGTCCAGTGCTGGGATTACAGACGAGCCACACCACACCTGGCACATCTCTAGGATCTTGGCTGTGACTTAGAGGAACAACTTTCTAAAACTCTTCTCTGGTCTAGAACACTCCATTTACTGATGTAAAACTCAGTGGGAAAAGGAAGAGATTCCCAGGGAAAAAAGAAATCTAAAGTTTACAATTCAGTTTGATCTTACGCTGAATCTCAGGAACTTGAAGACACTGCAGCTCCCTGATTTGCAGCTGGGCTCCGAGCTAACTTTTTAAAATTCATTTTTCCTTATTTATGTGTGCCTGTACGTGTCTGTGTGTGGGTCATGTGAGTGCAGGTGCTCACAGTCCAGAAGAGGGTGGCGAATCCCCTGGAGCACAGTGACAGGCAGGTGTCAGTCTCCTGACTTAGAGAACCGAATTCGGATACTCTCTGCAAGGTACTCTTAACCGCTTAGCTACCCAGCGCCGGCTAACTTTTTAAACGTTTTTGTCAGTTTTCCCAATCAGTAGAATGAATAAAATACTACCCAATGTGATCAATGAACCAGACAAAACCAACAGTAGTATGGACATCTGCAGGACAGCAACTAAACAACGGTGCCCAAGGTGAAGTCACTCGGGACCCTGGCAGAGAGCCGGCCTCCTGTCAACGCTATCTCCTGCTTTCCCGGCACAGACAACGAAGCTCGCAAGCCCGAGCTCCCAAAGGTCTTCCGATCTTCCTCCCTTCTGCTCCATCAGACCAGAAACTACGGCCAGTCAGCCTCACCTGCCGGTTCTCCCTGCTTTCCGCGGTGGCGGGGCGGGAGGCGGTACCCAGTCAAGGACAAGAGGAGAATGACTTGTCCGACTTAAAGGATACAATCCTGCCGAGAAAAAAAAAAAAACCCGCTCGCAGTACTTCAGTCCTCCCACTTAAACACGTCCTCACCTTTCCTCCGGAGCCCACCAGGCTGCTCCGCTGACTTGTCCGGATCTTTCTGACCCCTTAAAACCCGGCCGCTAAGTCAATATGGCGGTCCAGGCTAACTCCGTCACAGGAGCTGGTGGACGGAAAGTCGGGAGGGACAAAAACCCAGATTCGACAATTTTCCCTCTTTGGTCCTGTTCGGCAATTTCCGTCAGCCTGAACGCGAGCCGAGAGGAAGCGGAGAGGTCGTCTTGGACCTGCAGTTCCGCCGGAAGTAGCCGAGGCCTCGAGGCCGAGCGCTTGCGTTCAACTCCGTCTCTTCAAGGGGCGTTTCCCTTACTTTCGGAATCCTTGGAGGTAGGCATTTTAAAATGCCTCTTTTATTAATTTCCTTCCAAACGCAAGGGAAGGCCCGCGGACAGCCTGTGGGCCGATTAATTCGCAAGTCCCAGATTTACGTGGAGGAGCGAGACTAGTAACGCACTTTGACCTTTAACCTCTAGCCGGTGCAGCGGAGGGAAACGCCTCCGTCTCTATATAAGGACTTTTCCGGCCGGCCCGGGCCCTTTTCTCCCTCGGCGCCGGCCGCGGCTTCCTGGCGCTCCTTCCCTCGGCTGCCGCGGGCCTCCGGGATCCAGCCGACGCCATGGGTTTCGGAGACCTCAAAACCCCCGCCGGCCTGCAGGTGCTCAACGACTACCTGGCGGACAAGAGCTACATCGAGGGGTGAGCCGGGAGGCCGGGGCCACGTGGCGGCGGCTCGGCGGGAGGGAAGCGGGGCGCCCGGTCTTCCGAGGTCCGGATGCCGCCGGAGCGGGACCTCCCGGGAGGGGCTGCAAGCGGAATCGTTGGCTCCCGTGTGGCCGCGTTCAACCGAGTTCTGCCGCGCTTTGGGCGAGTTAACAAATTTAAAGCTGTGGCCAGCCTGGTGGGAAGATGGTAGCCTTTGAGTCTCTGCTCCGTGGCAGCCACCCTTAGCTTGCTCAGGTTCAAGCAGATGCTTGGTGCACTTAAGATGAAAAGCAACCGAAACAACTTGTTAGCCCCGTAATAGTTCCCACTAGGCGGTTGGACGGCTGCAGAGTTTGTCATACACTGTCGCATATTGTGTCTTCCTTTGAAAGGTGTGCGCACGTGTTTTTGTGTCACCGGCAGGTATGTGCCGTCACAGGCAGACGTGGCAGTCTTCGAAGCAGTCTCTGGCCCACCGCCCGCTGACCTGTTCCATGCTCTGCGCTGGTATAATCACATCAAGTCTTACGAGAAAGAGAAAGCCAGGTAAAAACATCTTTGCACCACCCGGACTTTCCCATGGCAAAGTAGGATCCAGTTCTAGTTACTTTAGCGTTGTCGGGCTGGCGTAAGCTGAATTTCTTGGTGACCTTAGTAGGCCAAGAGACTGAAGTCCTCCATTTCCTCACAGGACAGGTAGAACATGGACAACAGCAGACAAACTTTACCCCACACCTCCCTGCCAATGTGCTTCGACCTGGGAGGGGGGCCGTCGCTGGGGTGAGAGGGTAGCTCATTCATTCATTCGTTCAGCCCCTGGCCTTCTGACACTACCAGCACGGATAGGGAGTTAGGGGAGTAGACTCCAGTTAACTCAGAGATGTTGGTTCTGAAAGAGTTAAACGATAGCGAGTTTTGAGTACGGCATCTCCCGTAGGACTAGTGTTTGTTGGCTGAAGAGTTGGGCACACAGAATATTTTTACCTGGGATTGTGCTAAAGGGTAATAACCAGATTGTAACTGGGAAAGAAAGATTTTATGTTTTGTCCAGTAAAGGAAAGGGGTGTGACACCGACCTAACAGTGGTAGGGTGTTTGTTTTCAAGCCTGCCAGGAGTGAAGAAATCTTTGGGCAAGTATGGCCCTGCCAGTGTGGAAGACACCACAGGAAGTGCAGCTACGGATGTGAAAGATGACGACGACATTGATCTCTTTGGGTCAGATGACGAGGAGGTATGGCTGACATCTCTGTATGAGCATATTGATAAGGCGGTGTAGAGACTGCAGTCTGGGCCTGGATTCGAACCCTGACTTTAAAAAGTCACAACTGGGTACATGATGAATAAAATCAGATCACCATCTTTCGGCTGAACTCCTGATGGATTTGCTTTTTACTGATGAATCTGGTCATTTCTGTAATGACCCTGTCGTTGCATTGTATAAGCCTAAGATAACCAACTCCGTGAAATTTTTTTTCCCTACACAGGAAAGCGAAGAAGCAAAGAGGCTCCGAGAAGAGCGCCTTGCACAGTATGAATCAAAGAAAGCTAAAAGTAGGTTAATCTCCATTGTTGAATAATGGTGCGAGTGCTCTGTTCCAGACATGGTTTTTAGTCTTCAGTGAACATCTTTGCTTACAAAAAGGCCCACAGCTACTGGTCTGCAGCTGCTCTTACGGTGGCAGCTGTAGCATTCCTCTGTGGGATAGAAACTGTTACACAATTTCATGCCTCTTTCTTAGCCAAACAGAAAGAGGAATATGCGTGACAGACACAAGGTGTGTTTGGAATGTTTTTCGTAAGAAGACGGTCTGTTTAGAAACACACTGAGACTTGAGCTAGGGCAGAGGTGCTTAGCTGAGGAAGTGTGATGCATGTCTTTATCTTTTTCAGAGCCTGCGGTTGTTGCCAAGTCCTCCATCCTACTAGATGTGAAGCCCTGGGACGACGAGACAGACATGGCGAAGCTAGAGGAGTGTGTCAGGAGCATTCAAGCGGACGGCTTGGTGTGGGGCTCTTGTAAGTTTAATGGTGGTGTTTTGAAGTTGGAATTTATCTGCATTTTCATTGTTTTCCATCAATGAGTTTCCTAACTCTTTCCCTTTATGTTCTTTTGTAGCCAAATTGGTTCCAGTGGGATACGGAATTAAAAAGCTTCAAATACAGTGTGTAGTTGAAGACGATAAGGTTGGAACAGATATGCTGGAGGAGCAGATCACTGCTTTTGAGGACTATGTACAGTCCATGGATGTGGCTGCCTTTAACAAAATCTAAAGTCATCCTCAAGTCAGTGCACTTGAATAAAAGCTAGAAAAAAACCTTGGCTCTTGATTCTATTATGAAAATGGTCAGTGAACACGTAATCCATAAGGAATAAAAACGTGGGGGCTGGAAATACAGGTAACTCAGCAGCAGGTCAAGTTTGATGACCAGCCTGGCCCACATGGTGAAAGAAGACTGAGTCCCAACGCGTGTGTTTCATGTACTAATCATGTACTACATGACTACATATAACATCTTTTTAAAAACCTAGTGTTATTGCTTAGCAATTATAATTTTGTAGCCATTGGTGATACAGCTCTGCTACTGACAGATTACATGGTACTGATGGATATGGCCAGGCGTCAAGATTAGTTTTGAGAAATTGAATCTTGGCCCAGTAAAGATGTTTACCGCCTGGGTTTTCAGGGGTAAAGAGTGGTCCTTGGCCATTCACACACATGCATTCATATGTATGTGCACCACCTGAATGCCTGGTGCTTGGGGAATCCAGAGAAGGCTGTTGGGTCTCAGAACCAGAGTTTAAGATGAATGTTAACTATGATGTCGGTGTTAGTGCCCAGGTCCTCAAGTATTCCTAACTGCTGAGCAATCTCTTTAGCTCCCCCACAAGTTTTATTTTGCTGTATCAGAGGAAGTAAGTTATACAATTATGGCCATTTACAAATGTTAGGGATTATTTAATGTGTTGAGCTATAGAGGTTGAAATGTAATCTGACTGGGTGGTGTATGCCTTTAGTTTCAGACACGGGCAGGTCTGAGTTTGAGGCCAGTCTGGTCTACAGAGCGAGTTTTAGGACAGCTAGGGCTACACAAGAGAAACCCTGTCAAAAAAAAACCAGAAGTATGATCTGGTGTTAGCATTATGTACTGTGTAGGTTAACTAGTTCCCAGGCCTCCCGCACTCCCGTGGTCTTGTGTGGGTCTATAAGGTAGTTGAGTGTGGGCTGTTCTCCCTGGAAAAAGCGCTGGCTGAGATGGCAGCATGCTAAAGCTCCTGCCGGTGATTGTAACTGCCCTGAAAGTAGACCATTGAACACATCAGCTATTTTGGCTTCATGTAGTTACAGTTTCGATGTTTTGTCTTTAAAGTATTAGAAAAGATGGGGATCCAGAAAAATTAAACTAGGGTTATGTCACATAGCCTGACCCTACTCTTGCTCTTGATTTAGTGAGGGGAGCTTCATATTGTAAAGATTAATCAGATATATTTATTTAATAAGCACTGAGGAAAATTCAGGTGTAGCCCGAAATAGTGGGAAAATTTTTCAAGTTTGTTAGGATCATAAGGGCCAGCAGAGGGCAGTGTCACAGCTATAGGAACCAGCAGAGGTTTGTGCCAGAAGCACGAGAGCCAGCAGAGGGCAGCACTTGCTCTTCTGGGGATCCACAGTGCTTGAGACTGGGAATGTCTATTGTTTATAGTAACTAATCTATACACTTGCACACAACCAGAATTTTCAGATTTCATGATGTTCTAAAGAACTAAAAATGAACAGAAAATTGTAGACATGTTTCGTCAAGAAGCAAGAGGTCTGTCCCCCTCCCCTTTCAAGCTGGCCTAGGCTTGCTCTGAAACAGTGCTGTGTGAGTGCCCTTTATAACCTTTAGTAAATGGGCCTAGGATGCAGCTCGGGGCAGCACTTGCCACTTGCGCCTGTTAGAACTGAGAAGTGTGGGCACTCTGGACAGGATCGAGGGACAGATGTGAGCGAGGACAACTATCACAGGCTAGACCACCCGAGGCTCCAGGCATAGCAAGCAGAATCAAACCACCCTTGCTTGTTCCAGAACCTCAAAACTGAACTATGCTACCAATAAATTACTTAAGTAATTAGATTTTGGGTAAACCTAGCAAATAAACAGCAGAAATGAAAGTTTTAAGACAAAACAACTAATACTTTAATTCGTAAATTATTAAAAAGTTGAATATATATGTATTATACTATTAAAATATATTTGTATTCAATTTGTTTATTGGAGCTTGAGGCCAGCCTAGACTACATAGTGAAACTGTCCCAGAAGAAGTTTTTTTGTTAATTTTCTCTTTTAGTAACTGAAAAGGTGACGATCAGGGAGCGGGGGAGACGCCCTAGTTGTCAACTGCATTCAAGGAAGACTTTAGATAAACACACATTAGAAAAAGCCTGGCCTGGTGGCAGGCACTCGGTGTAGTATTGTGGAGGTGGAGACAGGCAGATCTCTGGGACTTGCCGGCCAGTCATCGTAGGCTGCTCTGTGAGCTCTAGGCAAGTGAGGAGCAATAATCAAGGTCTAGTTATCACAATCTGCACACACATTTTCCCAAAAGGAAACCAAAAATGAGGCTGATATCTTTCCAAGATGAAAATTACTATAATTAATATAATGTGGTATGCATTATAAAAATGATTTATTTAATCTGATAGATATATTGCAGTACATCAATAGACACAGGCTAAAACAGTGGGGGGAAAAGATTCAGGTTGTCGATATCACAATCACCACCAGAGGGCAGCCAGAAAGATGCATCATTTAAATCGCAAGGAAGAAGAAATTCTACATTTTATACCCACGCAAAAATATAAGGCCAATACACTGAACAGAAAACAACAAAAATATGATCAGTTTAGATCAGAACGAAGCTTCATCTGAAAGGGTTCACGTGAAGAATCCATGCTGGTTTCTGGGAACACGGTCTGTTTCTAGGGAAGACAGGCTCTTGGTTTCAGCGCTCCTGAGCTGTTCACTGGCTGTGCCAGGGCAGTTGACTTCCCACAGCGAATGCTTCAGTACCTCAGCAACAGAGGCCCGGAAGTGAGCTTGGAACTTCTTGCTAATTAGAACGTAAAGGATGGGATTCAAGCAGCTATTGAGGAATGCCAAGCCAGTGGAGAGGGGGACTGCACCCTGCAGCACGTGCTGGAAAGAGCTGTTGTGGTAGAGCATGAGTTCCCAAAGGCTGAACAGGTGATAAGGAGTCCAGCAGACCATGAAGGCAATGACGACAGAGAAGACTGTCCAGAAATGTTTACGGGACATCGGAATGCTTCGCCCCTTTACCTTGAACATGAGACACAAGTAGCAGGAGCTCATTGTCAGCAGAGGGAAAAGGTAGCCAAACAGGAACTTCACCCAGGTCAGAACATGGTGTCTCATCAAGGGGAGGTCATGGTCATGCTCCTGGAAATTGTTATAACAAATAATGTGGTTATTGACTTCCAGAGTGTCCCGGAAGTACAGGCTAGGACCTCCAAGCAGAGAAGCCAAAAGCCAGACAGATAGAACAACGACCAGTGAGTTCTTTAGCGTCCGGTGCCGCTGAGATGAGACAGGGTGGGTCAAGTGGAAATAGTGGTCCAGGCTGATCACTGTTAGGAAGAAAACACTAGAAAACATGTTCAGCTGGGCGATGAAGGAATTAGCCTTGCAAAGCCACCGGCCAAAAGGCCAGTGGAAACTCAGGGCCACATAGGAGACATACAGGGGCAGGAAGAGAACAAAAATGAAATCTGCAATGGCCAGATTGAGGAACCAGAGAGTAGTGACTGTCTTCTTCCACTTAAATCCCATGAGCCAAATGACAATGGCATTTCCTGGAATTCCCAGAACAAATGCTAGGACACACAACAGCAGGGAGACCCAGTGAACAATTCCCAGGTGTGTCTTCTCCTCTGAAGCAGATTCCTGCGAGTAATATTCTAAGGTGTAGGAATAGTTCTCAAATTCTTCAAATAAGGTTTCCTTTGAGACTTCCATGATGGCCTTGTAGATGAGAGTAAAAAAAGCTGTAAAAGCAAATTTTAATGGAAAAAAAGCTTAAAGAAGAATCAAGTTTGATGAATAAAGAACATAGACACAAAAGTACTTCATTTGCTCACTGTGCCATGGCTTATTTTTCGGGCTTGTGTTTATACCAAAGATGGCCATGTCCCAGTTTCACTGATTCTGCTCTCAAAGCTTTGGAGAGTTCATTTGTGATTCAGTAATTGTTAAGTTAAAATGATCCACTTCATAGGTCAAGTCCCCCGTCCCTAATACTTACAGTGCATTACAGTGCATTAAGAGAATCTTGACATTCAACGGGCATTTGTTGGGCTCCCGGCATGCGTTATTTCCCATCAGATGCAGAGGAAAACAGATTGGTACTTACACAGTGGAAAGTTCCCGGTTTGTGATTGCAGCCCTGACTTCCAGCCCAAGAACAGCAGCTTTCTGGATGCTTCTACTTCCTTGACGCTAGTAAGAAGTGAAGATTTTGACCAAATATTTTACGCCCAGAATTTTATTTTTAGCTGATGTGAGTATTTAAATTAGAAGCCTTGAGCGTGCCAAGCAGACACTTTATAGCAAGGTTCAGCCCCAGCCCTGAAGATGACAGGAAGGCTCCTCATCAGTTATATCAAGAGAACTGATTTCTCAGCTGGAAGATACATTTACTTCTGTTGTATTTTGGCTTTGTTTTCCCCTCGTTTTGGTTTGTGAGACAGGCTAGCACTCTGTAGGCCTTGTGCATGGCTTGCATCTCACTGCATAGGCTAGGCTAGCCCAGACCTCACAACAACACTTCTGCCTCAGTCTTCCAAATGCCAGGAGATTGGCATAAGCACCACCCCAAATAAAAGGTATCTTTAAGAGTAAACTTCATTATGACCATATAATTTTCACATCAATTTCTTGTATAATGCAATTAAATTTTTATTCCATTGAAATTCCTTTGCTTTGAATTATTATGGATTATTTTCTATAATTATGACAAAAAATTTAGCCAGGCAGTGGCGGTGCACGCCTTCAATCCCAGCACTTGATAGGCAGAGGCAGGCAGAATTCTGTGCGTTCAAGGTCAGCCTGGTCTACAGAGTGAGTTCCAGGATAGTCAGGGCTTCAAAGAGAAATCCGTCTCAAAAAACAAAACAAAAACAAAAAAATAAAACAAACAAACAAACAAAAAACAAAGGAAGAACAAGCTGTAAGTGGGCAGGCAAGATGGCTCAGCAGGTTAAGGGGCTTGCTGCAAAGCCTGATGATGAGTTTGAAACCCAGGACACACATGGTGAAAGGAGAGAATTGTCTTCTAAAAGTTGTCCTTTTTTAAAAAAAAAAAAAAAAGATTTATTTATTTATTATGTACACAGTGTTCAGCCTCCTATAGGCCAGAAGAGGGCACAAGACCTCATTACAGATGGCTGTGAGCCACCATATGGTTGCTGGGAATTGAACTCAGGACCTCCGGAAGATCAGCCAGTGCTCTTAACCTCTGAGCCATCTCTCCAGCCCTAAAAGTTGTCCTTGATCCACCAGTGTTCCATGTTTCATGCTCTCACACAACACAGGATGGATGAATGGATTAGAAAGATAGACATAATTTAATTTTAAAGATAATGATGAAAAAACTGGGCAATAAGAACAGAGGGAAGGGAGTTAGCAAGATGCATCAGTGTGTGTGTGTGTGTGTGTGTGTGTGTGTGTGTGTGTGTGTAGAAATGGCCCAGTGGTTAAGAGCACTAGCTTCTCTTCCAAAGGATCCCCAGTTCCTTTCCTAGTACCTATCTATAGCTGACTCACAACCTTGTTTAACTCCAGCCTCAGGGTATCTGCTGCCCTCTTCTGGCCTTTGCAGCTACTGCATGTGATACTCAAGACACATGCAAGCAAAACGATACACAAAATCTATTTAAAAATTTTTTTAAATGGATCAGTGGGGCTGAAGAGAGGGCTCAGTGGTTTAAAGCACTGGCTGCTCTTTCAGAGGTTCCGTGTTCAATTCCCAGCAACCACATAGTGGCTCACCACCGTTTATAGTGGGATCTGATGTCCTCTTCTGCCATGCAGGCATGTATGCGAACAGAGCTCTCATATACATAAATAAACACATCTTTTAAAGATGGATCAGTGGGAAAAAGTGTTTGGTGCCAGGCCTGAATACCTGCGTTCAGTCCCTGCAAAAGAGAGAAGAGAACCTATTTTTGAAAGTTGTCCTCTGATTTCTTCACACATGTCATGTTGTACCCAACTCACAGTAAACATAGAAATGAAAATATAAATACTTTTTAAGAAAGAGAAAAGAAGGCCGGGCGGGGGTGGCACACACCTTTAATCCCAGCACTTGGGAGGCAGAGGCAGGCGGATCTCTGTGAGTTCGAGACCAGCCTGGTCTACAAGAGCTAATTCCAGCGCAGGCTCCAAAGCTGCAGAAAAACCCTGTCTCGAAAAACAAAAACAAAAAAAGAAAGAGAAAAGAAAGAATGAAGCTCAATGAGGTTGTGTGCATGACATCAGATTACGTAGACAGGAGGATTATTTTAATTAAAAAATTATAGTACGGATAGTATGCCTGCATGTGTACCATGTAAGTGCCTGCAGAGAGCAAAAGTGAGCAAGGGATCCCCTGGGACTGGATTTACATACAGTTGTGAGCCACTGTGTGGGGTGCTAGGAATCGAAGCCAGGTCTTCTGGAAGGGAAGTCAGTGTGCTTTACTGCTGAGCTATCTCAAACAAAAACTTCATGTTGTATTCTCCATCATACTGTTATATGTATCTACTCATTTTTAGTGAGCAGAAGAAAAAAGAGAAGACATATGAAAGAAAACAGAAAATTTCCCTTTATAAGTCTATCTACGTCAAGTCTACCAGGACAAATATACACACACAAGCATGTATGTGTTTTTGAGAGCTGTTGGGAGGTATGGCTGAGTCTCAGAGGTGATCTGGGCACAGGAAGGAGTTATGTTGGGCAGAAAGAAAAAAAAAGAAGGTGGCTACTAAGTAGATATTAGGTCTTCAAACTCACATTTAAAGAAAATGTCACTTATTAAGCAGACAGGTCTACGGTGACTTCGCACTGAGATGTAGGTTTTCTCAGCTTGGAAATGCATAATAATGCCAAAATGAGGCTTTTAGACCCGACTGAAAGTAGGAAATAGCTACGGTTTTAGTCCGAAACTGTTTGTGGTGCTAAGGGGCCAGAAAATAATTCTGACTGCAATAAAGACTAATAAAGATATTTATAATCATAAAACATCTGAGTCGCCACTAAAATAACTGCCAAGCTGCAGGGTAGACTTGGAGAGAGTCACCAGAATCCGTTAGAAATGTGTGGAAAATGCCTGGGACAGAGCCAAGCTGAAGAAATTGTCCTTGATGTCCATGGTCTGATGTCCTGAGAATGTGAAGGGGCATATTCAGGGCATCAGTTGCTGTGCGGGCCCAAGCTATCACATTCCTGGGTGACATTTATCCACACACTTAAGCATCTGTCCGGTTCTGGAGTCGACAGGAATTTACAGAATTAAGCAAGCTGGCTTCTGATCAGCTCAGGGTTTAATAGATGGTAAACTTTGAAACGCTCTTTGAACAGATAAATTTTACTATAAAACTTTCGTCAGAAAGTCTCAGTGACAAATAGCCTGCGAAGCAGATGACTTTGGGGAGAGGCCATCTGGTGAGAGTGTGTGTCAGGAAGCTTTTAAATCGGGCATTAGACTAAGTGTGGCTGCAGAGGGAAACCTTGGTGTTGGTCATCGCCATCTCAGCGCTTAGGAGGGGAAAGGCTTCGGGAGTTTGAGAGGAGCCTGGGCTGTGTGAGACCTTGTGTTAACAGCAGTGATTCCTGCTACAGAATGGGCGGCGAAGGTGGAGAAGTTGGAGTTAAATTCTGTAACACTGAGGTGATCCACTGAGGAGATACATACTTAGCAGAGTCTGAAGGGGGTTTGGACTCTACCCTACTTTGACAGAGGAAGATTTGATGGTGTTGACTTTTGTCTGTGAAGAAGACGCTCAACAACAGACTATTTATCCTGTTAAAACCATGGATCTTTGGTGGCCATGGTAAGGTATGCACTTAATCCCAGCACAGAAGGCAGGGCCAAGTGGGTCTTCGTGACTTAGATGAAGGCCAGCCTGGTCTATGCAGATACAAAGTTCTAACCCAGCCTAGGTAACATAATGAGGTTGTCTTAAAAAAAGAAAAAAGGCAAATAAATACAACCATGGGCCTTAGAACATGTTTTCTCTATGATTGGATAACAGGAACAAGTGGAAAGAAAAATAACAAATAATCTATTGTGGGGCTGGTAGTGGCGCACACCTTTAATCCCATCACTCAGGAGTCTGAGGCAGGCAGATCTCTGTGAATTCAAGGTCAAGTTGGTCTACAAAGCTAGCTCCAAGACAGACAGGATTGTTACACAGAGAAAAACCAAAACAAAATGAAACAAAACACACACCCCCAAAAAGAAAGAAAGCAAGAAAGAAAAAAAGAATTTATTAACATGAGAGAAACTTTAACTAAAGCCACAGATCCGTGACCCAGGGGTCACTTAGTCAACGGTCCACAGACTTTCATGACTCTTGCATATGTGACTCTGACTGTGCTCGAACTCCTGATTTCCTGATCCTCCTCCACCCTCTGAGCACTGGGAGTAAAATCATGAGCTACCATACTCAGAGAACAAAACTATTTTAAATGAATTTCTTCTTAGTTGAATAAAGATTTTTGGGGAAGTGAGCATGTGTACATGTGCTCTATTGGGCATGTATGCCCACATGTGTATGCGTGGGGTGGGGTGGGGATGGCTTAGGTCATTGCTCAGTCTTCTCCACTAATTATCAGATGTGAACTAGATACCACACCCTAGAATGTGCTCAAGATGTTTGGCACCAGTAGAGTATCCTCCTGCCCTTTGGATAAACAGTCCCTTGGAAGGTGTCAAGGCACAGCCAAGTTTTGTGAAATACCCTGTTTATTTACCCAAGGGGAGCAAAGAACATTTTGTTGCTGTTGTTACCAGGGTTTAGGATAGAAACTAGGGCCTCTGGCATGCTGAAGGCTTGACACTATAATCCTGACACTATAGAGGCAAAGGGGGATCACTGTGAGTTCAAGGCAAGCCTGGGTATACAGCTGGTTCCAGGCCAGGTAGGGTTAATGAATTGCTAGATCTTGCCAAAAGAAGAAAGGAAAAAGGAAGGGAGGAAGGGAGGAAAAGAGAGAGGAAGGGAGGAAAAGAGAGAGGAAGTGAGGGAGGAGGGAGAGAGGGAAGAAGAGGGCGAGAAGGAGAAGAGAGGGAGCAAAGGAAGAAAGGAGGGAGGAAGGAGGGAGGTGAGGAAGGGAGGGAGAGAAGGAAAAAAGGGGGAGGGAGAAAGGAAGAATAAAAAAGGAATGGAAGATGGAAGTTGGGTATTATACTGACAGCCTCTGTTGCTGTAGGTAGCGGAACTGAACTCATGAGACTGTATCTTCCCGGCTAACCCTGTCCTTACTAGAGAAGTGTCTTGCTTTCTTTGTCGTCACTATGTTATTGTTGGTGCCATACACATAAGGTAAATGCGAATATTCTTTGGTGCCTTACAAGGAGTGGGCTTGTTTTGGTCTGGCTGGAAACAGTAGGAACCATAAAGGAATATTCTGAGGAAGGTCTTTGAATGTTGTGCTCCCGGGTTTGGATTTGATTCCCCCTGACCAGTTGGGAGCAAGTGAAAATGTTTTTAGCAGGGAATGACATACCAAATTCTTGTTTTTGTCAAAATCATCTGGTAGCAGTTTGGGAGATGAGTTAGAAAAAAAATATTTGAATGAAACTAGAGAGACAGTTCTCACACTTGAAATCTGAAAGTGGAAGGGGACTTAGCAAGAGTTAGAATGGAGAGGAGGGAGACAGCTTGAAAGATATTAATTCAGTAAGTGAATAGAACCAGGAAGCTGAGCTGAGCGTGACCTTCACAATAACACTCCTGTTGAGCTGGCACTGAAAAATCTGTCTTGGACAGAAGTGCTAGCTAATTTGAGACATTTAAATGTGTTAATCAGCTTTCAAGGCTGTGAGGTTGGGAGAAAGAAAGAAAGAAAGAAAGAAAGAAAGAAAGAAAGAAAGAAAGAAAGAAAGAGGTTTTCTTTTACCTTTAAAATAAAACAACAAACAAACAAAAAACCAAACTAAATCAAATAGGAATGAAATGATCTGATCTCTGTTCCCTCTGTGTTGAGATCAGGTTCTGCTCACTGATTTTCCTGTCTGTCTCCCATGCCTTACATGGACAGTTTGGGAAAGAGAAGGCAGCACACAGTCAGGAATGTCACCACCTCCTTCTGGACCAGCTGTTTCATCGCCCCACCCAGAAATGAGTCAGGAGTATTTTTCAGGCTTACCTTCTTTGCAAGTGTTAAAGGTAACCGGCACAGAGGTAGACGTTAAACACCAGGCAGTACACTAGGCTCTGGACTGACGACTCACTTTCAAACCCCAGTTCCACTCCTTCCTGCCCATGAGATGCTGTACAACCGCCTGCTCCTTCGAAGACTCTTTTTATTCTTCTTATCCTGAAGCATAAATATACAAGGGCTAGTTCTAGGACAGCCAGGACTGTAATTCAGAGAATCCTATCGCAAAAACCCATAAATAAATAAAAATAAAATGTTGTAATGGGACTAAAGAGATGGACTGAGTGGTTAAAAGCATTTCCTGCAATAACCAGAGGACCAGAGTTCCAGTCCCAGCACCAACATGAGGCAGCTCACAAATGTCTACCTCTAAGAAACCCAGCATTCCCTTCTGGCCTATGGGGCAACAATCACGCTCCCCACATGTGTGTGTACAGACACAGAAACAAAGTAACACAGACCCTTAAAGTAGTCCTTGTGATGATCACGTGAAGAAATCCCCAAAAGGCGGTTAGCTCGGCACTTGACTCAGCCTGCTCAGTAGCGGCAAATCCCCACTCTCCCATGATAAGACAAGAGCAGCAGGAGCTAGAGGAAGGCACGAGGTGTAGACAGGGTCTCTCTACATACCTGTCCTAGAACCTTATGTAGACCAGGCTGGCCTCGACCTCACAGAAATCCACCTGCCTCTGCCTTCTCAGGGCTGGAGTTAAACATGTGTACCACCAAAGCCAGCTATCGTGGAAATTTATTTGATCTAAAATGTTTTATATGTTTCATATTTTTTTTCTGCACTTTATTTTCCTCATGGCGGGAGAGGGGGCAGGAAGAAGTCAGAAAAGCAAGCTAGCTGGCCTGGCACTTGCTCTGAAGTCCAAGTGAGTCTTGAACTGGCAGCAATCTTTCTGGTTTTATAGTTTGAAAATATTGACTTGAGCCAAGCAGTGGTGGTGCATGCTTTTAATCTCAGCACTCAGGAGGCAGAGGCAGGGGGGTCTCTAGGTTCGAGGCCAGCCTGGTCTACATACTGAGTTCCAGAACAGACAAGGGCCACACAGAGAAACCCTGTCTTGAAAAACCTAATTTAAAAAAGAAAAAAAAAATTGACTTGGTATGGAATTCACATGTGTTCTTTTTCTTCCATTTGAGTTGGAGATTTTTGGGTCTAGGCTCAAAATGTCGAATTTAGCCTCAAATTTCACAAAAAATGGTAAGAAAATAAACCACTAGATAGTGTCTTCTTTCTTTTTAAAATGCTTTTTTTCCAGGTTTGTTTTGTTCTATTTGTATAAATGGGGTGTGCAAGGGTAAGGTGGAGCAGGAGGACAACAAAGGGAAAATAAAACTTAAAAGAAAAATGCTAAACAGAACTATTTTGTCTTGGTCTATAGTCTTAAACCATGACTTGAAATCTACAGATGAAGACAGTCTTTCAGGAAGCCGGGGGCACACAATGGAGTGTGTCTGTGCGCTACCGTAGCCTGCTTTCTATTTCACCATTCCTTGGCATGTTTTGATTATCAGACACACACTGTCAGTGATAGCTGGAGTGGCCCAGAGGAAATGCCAGATTTCAGGCAGAAACTGAATTGGCAGCCCCTATATTCTTATTTTAATTTTCATCAAGACATTTCCTGTCTTAAAGAAAAGACGAGGGTGTTCTCTTAAAGGAGGAGGAACAATAGCGAGGGAATCTGCAGAATAGATTGAGATTGAAGTCACTTAACAGAACAATACTGTTCATCACGCGGGGTGCTAAGAAGTGAACCTGATGAAGCCTGTGGAAAAGCATGTTTGGTAGCCATGGCAATTCTGCTCCTCACAGCAGCAGGAGGAGGGGGAGACGAATGGCAGCTATTTGGACTCTTCCTCTTATTCATACAAGATTACATCTGGACGTATTTTTCCTTTTTTTCTCCTACTAAACAGGGTCAAAGAGTTTTTGCACAAACTGCAGCCTTCTGTCTGTTGCTCACAGTCATCCTGTGCTGGTATAGAGACATTAAACATCTTTAATAAGTATTAATATTATTCCTTAGTAGTGGAAAGGAAGTTAGCCACTGAGATTCCTTGTTTAAAGGCAGCTCTTACGGTTAGGATTTAGTTCAATGGTAGAGCACTTGCACTGGATTTGGTCCTCAGCTATGGGGAAAAAAAAAAAAAGACAAAACAGAAACAGCAAAAAAGGACAGGTTTTACTAAGCCATTCTCAGCCTGTGGGTTGTGACTTCTTGGGTGATCCCTTCACAGGAGGTGCCCACCAGATACCCTGCATAGCAGACATTTGCATTCTGATTCATAACAGTAGCAATAAAAATAATTGTGTGGTTGTGGTTCCCACAGCATGAAAAAATGTACAAAGGGTTGCAGCGTTAGGGAGGTTGAGAACCACTGCGCTATGTAGCCCAGGATGATCTTAGACTTCCCATAATCCTTCTGTCTTAGCACCACACCCAGCAGGGGCATTCCTACTATGGCCGATCTGTATTAGGAGAACTTAGTTGGTTTCTCTAGACTTCAAACATTTCACTGGAAAACTGAAGCAGGGCAAAAAGAAGGACTCCAGGAATCTGTTGAAATTCCAACTTAATGGAACGGCTGCAGCAGAAAAGAGGATTAAGGAATTTGAAGGCAATTTCCCAAAGTTTGAAGATGAGAAAACAGATGTTTCTTTTAAATAATTCTGGTCTTGAAATCAGAACAAAATTCTTAGTATAGAGTTGGCAAGATGGCTCACTGAGTAAAGGTGCTTGCTGCCAAGGCTGGCAGGCTGGGTTTGAGCTATGGTACCCACATAGAAGAAGAAAGCTGACCCCTGCAGTTGCCCTCTGACCTCTGAACTCATGCTAGGATGTGAGTGAGTCACACACATGTGATGGCTCTGTAGCTCTTTCTCTCTCACACACAGAGAAATATGTTTTCAAAAAATTTAATTTATTATTATTATTTTGTTTGCTTGTTTGTTTTTTGAGATAGTGTTTCTTTCTGGAGCCCTGGCTGTCCTGGAACTCATCTTGTAGACCAGGCTGGCCCCGAACTCAGAGATCCACCTGCTCTGCCTCTCAAAGTACTGGAATTAAAGGTCTGTGTCACCCCTGACAGACTTCAAAAGGGTTTTAAAGAATCTTGGAAGAATGATGGCTCAGTAAGTAAAGGCACTTGCCACCACATCTGACAACCTGAGCTCAATCCCCACGACTGACACAGTAGGAGAACTATTGTAAGTAAGCTGTGTACACACACACACACACACACACACACACACACACACACACACAAACCTGCCTATGCCAATCAATAAACAATAATATTATTTTTTAAATTGGCAAACTAGGATAATTTGAGGTTTTAGGGGCAAGAAGTTTGTTCAAAATTGAAACTGTTAAGAGCCTACTAACCAACAAACCAAAAAGGAGGCACTACATTGCTGGGCGGTGGTGGTTCACGCCTTTAATCCCAGCACTCGGGAGGCAGAGACAGGCAGATCTCTGTGAGTTCGAGGCCAGCCTTGTCTACAGAGTGAGCTCCAGGACAGGCTCCAAGGCTACAGAGAAACCCTGTCTTGAAAAACCAATCTACCAACCAAAGAAACAAACAAACAAGACACTGCATTGAGAGAAGTGCCCAGAAGCTCAGACAGCTCAGAGCTGCTGGCCTGGCACACTGCACAAGGCACTAATATGTGCACTGAAAGAGCTCTGACTATTTCTTTTTTCAAGGCAAGGATCTGCGATAAGAAGTGCCAGTTATGAGCTTTTCCTCCTATTTACAGAGTAGGAAATTGGAGAGTGGAAAATTAAAGGATTTGCAGGAAGCAGGGAGCTGGTAAGTTGCCATGGCCACAGTTGGCATCCAAACTGAAGATTGCCTTTCTCTTACCCTCCAGGCATCTGGGTTTACAAGTGTTTGCCACACACTCGGTACGTTCATTACTGAGGCTCCAGCTGAGGGTTTGGTGTATGCTAGGCAAGCCTTCTGCCAACTGCATTGTTTCCCTAGCACTCTGATTCCAAACTTTTAGGATTCTGCTCATGAGCTTCCGTTCCTAAATAACTGAGAAACACGACAGGTGAGCTTCAAGACCAGTACATTGACTCTTTTCATATTGTTTTAGTAAAAGGTGAATCATGAGGAGTTAGTAATTCTATTTTACAGAAGTTTCCATAAACAAGCAATCTTCAAAAAGACCTCTTTGGTTTTATAAATACTTTAGAACTGCACATCTGTCTACCTTAAAGAAAGAATCTTGTACAGTTGCTTGTTTGTAGAGAGGCCTGTTCTGTACAGCCCAGACTGGCCTCCAACACCTCCCTAGTGCTGGGCCTATGAACACCACATCCGGATCCGGAGCGGCTCTGATTCACAGTCCTTTCTTTCTCTTGACGTCTTTTTTTTTTTTTTTTTTTGGCCTTTGCATAACAGTATTCTCATCATGCTAAACTCACCTGTCTCAATACACCCATTGTATTTTTTAACAGATTAAAACATTTTAATACCAAAATTTGAATAACAATTCCCTGTTTTTCTGAACTGAATTTTGTAGTTATGAGGTTTTTGATTTGTCTTTTTAAGCAGGGAAAAGTTTCTGGAAGTTGAAAAGTTTTGCCCAATTGTGATAAAATAGTGTGCATAGTTGGTGTTTGCTTTCCATCTTAATAAATTATACTGATGGTGTTATTATCTCCTAAAACTGAATTCTACTTGGTCATTTTCTCAGGAACAAATTCTTTTTTATATGTTTGGTTTTTGTTTTGTTTTTTGAGACACAGTTTCTCTGTAGCTTTGGGGCCTGTCCTGGAACTAGCTCTTGTAACCCAAAGACAGCTGACTTTGAACTCACAAAGATCCGATCACCTCTGCTGGGATTAAAGGAGTGCACCACTACTGCCTGGCAGAAGTAAATTCTTATTTACTAGAAAATATTAGTACTTGTTTTTTGTTTTGCTTTGTTTTTTGGGTTATTTAGCTTCCTTAATGAATTACTGATAATAAACATGCGGTAAAAATACTCTGAAAAAATGTCTCCAACTAATTTTTTTGGGTTTTGCTTTTATTTTTCAAGACAGTTTCTCTTGCTAGCCCTGGCTGTCCTGGAGTTCACTTTGCAGACCAGGATGGCCTCGAACTCGGGATTCATTTACCTCTGCTGTTGTTTTCCAGAGTGCCTGTGCAACCACTGCCCTGCGTGTTTGTTTTTCTGTAGAAGTACAACAAAGGGAAAGAAACAAGATACAAAACAAGAGATTCACAGAAGTCAAACAAGATCTTGCCAAATAAAAACACCCTCACACCTTTATCTCAACTATAATAAAAAATCTGAAATCAGGTCAGCAAGGTGGCTCAGTGAGGATCATGCCAAGAATCCTGATCCCTGGGACTCCGATGGTGGAGGGAGAGAAGTGACTTCTGCAGGTTGCCCTCTGAGTTCCACACAATCACGCTTAGTTGCACACCAAACTAAAAAGTAACATTTTTTTTTAAAATGACTATGAAACTGCTGGTCTGTTTCATTTAAGCATTAGAGAAATCAGGTTGCCTTTTTTGGCCTCCAAAAATATTTTGTTCAAATATTTCAGGTTGTGTAACCACTCCATCCTCTGGGATTCCTCTGCAAATGAAGATATGCAGTACCACCCGAATGAGTCACGTTTCATAAAATGTAACATCTGTGAGAGAGTGGTATAAACATGACAGTGCCCAAACAGCTGTGGAGGACACAGAATCTCCACTTGCAGCTCGCTCTGGAGAGCTCTGGCCGTAGAAGGTGAGAATGCATTTGTGCACGAGAATGCATTTGTGCCCCCGGACCACATACATTCTCTTTTCTCTGTTTTATCATGAAAGGGAGGGCCGCTGATGATCTAGCTTGGCGGCTGGAATGCTTTCCTAGCTTGCACACAGTACTGTAGCACGGCACTTTAACAAGCCACCCAGGATCTCAGACATGCTTGCTGCATCGCACGCATGTGCGGTGTCTGCTCATTCAGGTGTGAGGGCCCCTGGCTCACTAACAAAAATCACTGAGGTTTGAAGGCACTGAGCCTGGCTGACTATCCCACCCCGCTCCCATCTTGGCCATGTGTAAGTCCCTCCACACAGTGTTCTCTCTCTCTCTCTCTCTCTCTCTCTCTCTCTCTCTCTCTCTCTCTCTCTCTCTCTCTCTCTCTCTCACACACACACACACACACACACACACACACACACACACACACACACACACGGGGTGGGGGCAGGCCCTTCCCCCAAGGACCTCCAACTACCGGGTTCCACCCATAGAACAGTCTAACTGTCCTAACTGCTGGACACTTCCCCCACCCTACAGAGTCCTATGATCTCTGGACTTGAAATCCCACCAATCTCTACCCTGGGAAGCTTTACCCTGAAGTTTCACCCCACTACCCAAGAAACTCTATATAAGCCCTGTGTCATGTCCAATGTTCTGCTGTTTCTCTCCCAAGCAGAGACAACCACCCTCCTGGCTTTTCCCCCCTCTCAATGTAGCTCTTGTGTGAAGTTTGTTGGGCAGTGTGTGACTTTATGGTATTCCTTGGCTCCCAGCCACCAGGATTCCTTTCCATCTGAGCTGTAATGCTCATATTTGGTGCAAAACCTGAGAATGGCCCTCCTAGTGCGTGGGTTTCTCCTCAGGACCGAAGCTGTGTTGGGACCCTATCCTAGTCTCTAGTCCATCTCTAGACGCACCTTCTGGCTCACCAATTGCTCAGCATTCCATCCACTGGTAGCAATGAGATCAGTTTCCTCTTTGCTCAGTGTCAAATGTTTCCCTGAGTTGGAGGCAGTGACTATTGAGCATCCGGCACCCTCTGGTACTCTTAGAGGTGGAGGTAACCCCCAACTATGTTCTTTAAGGCTACAGTTGGCCCTCCTCACATGACCTCATCTCTCCAGCCTTGGAGCTGCAATCCTGCTGTTTAGTCAGGCCCAGCCAGGTTATTGTGGCCCTTCTGCCCTCTTCTCCCACCAGAGCTGGCCATGCTAGAGCAGAGTCCCACAGAACTGTTACACTTTCCCTGCTGGGGAAGAGCTGATACACTTGCACTGGGGAAACCTTTCCCAGAGCAGAGCAGGAACCTTTGCTGGGGAACAGAGCTGTAACACATCCCACAGCTCCTCTAGGCCCTCCTGGCTTTTGTGGCTCCATTCTCCAGCTCCTCCTAGAGCTCAGTTTTTATCCTCGACTTCTCACCCCTACAAAAAGCCCTGGTCCCAGGCACTGAGTCTCTGACTTAGCCAGGCTTTGACTGTTGTGGCAACCTACTGAATGACCTGGTCCTCCTTCAGTCCTCTCTGAGTCTTGAGGATGCCCACTGCAGGAGGCATTGACATTTTTCTTCTCCCTCATCCATGGCAACGTGTCTTCTATACTCTGTCATTGCCCCTTGGTATGCCTCTTAGAAAACCTCCAGTCTCTCCACCTGATGCTTGACCTGAGGGGCCCTAAACTTAATTCACTTTTGCAATTGAATTTGGCTTCAATATCCCTTAGATAATCAATCCAAGGGCAGCCTAATGGCATCCTAGAACCTAATATTTGGAACCTTTGCAAATATTCTTTTTCTGCTCCAAGCCCTTTTTGTTTTTGTCTAGTCTATTCCACACACCACTGTGTAAATGCCTGTCTTTTTTATTTTATTTTTTTAATTGATATTTATTGAGCTCTACATTTTTCTCTACTCTGCTCCCTACCTCTCCCCTCCCCCACTCAACCCTCCCCCAAGGTCCCCATGCTCCCAATTTACTCAGGAGATCTTGTCTTTTTCTACCTTCTACTTCCCATGTAGATTAGATCTATGTAAGTCTCTCTAAGTGTCCTCATTGTTGTCTAAGTTCTTTGGAATTGTGATTTGTGGGCTGGCTTTCTTTGCTTTATGTTTAAAAAACCACCTATGAGTGAGTACATGTGATAATTGTCTTTCTGTGTCTGGGTTACCTCACTCAAAATAATGTTTTCTAGTTCCATCCATTTTCCTGAAAACTCCAAGCTGTCGTTATTTGTTTCTGCTGTGTAGTACTCCATTGTGTAAATGTA
>JAQHUG010000215.1:304800-327201 GCA_028555095.1 Dicrostonyx torquatus | reverse complement strand
AAGAGTGTTCCCTTTGCCCCACATCCTCTCCAGCATAAGTTGTCATCAGTGTTTTTGATCTTGGCCATTCTTAAAGGTGTAAGATGGAATCCCAGACTTGTTTTGATTTGCATTTCTCTGATGACTAAGGATGTTGAGCATTTCCTCAAGTGTCTTTCAGCCATTTTAGATTCCTCTGTTGAGAGTTCTCTGTTTACATCTGTACTCCACTTTTTTATTGAATTATTTGTTCTTTTAATGACCAATTTCTTGAGTTTTTTGTATATTTTGGAGATCAGACCTCTGTCTTATGTGGGTGGGATTAGTGAAGATCTTTTCCCATTCTGTAGGCTGTCATTTTGTGTTGGTGACCATGTCCTTTGCTTTACAGAAGCTTTTCAGTTTCAGGAGGTTTCATTTATTAATTGTTTCTCTCAGTGTCTGTGCTACTGGGGTTCTATTTAGGAAGTGGTCTCCTGTGCCAATGTATTCAAGTGTACTTCCCACTTTCTCTTCTATGAAGTTCAGTGTGGCTGGCTTTATGTTGAAGTCTTTGATCCATTTGGATTTGAGTTTTGTGCATGGTGATAGATATGTATTTATTTTCAAAGACTATGTATTTGTAAGACAAAACCATACTGAATGTCAATTTGAAATCAAATATTAGCAATTGAAATGTATCGAACATTTTAAATTAATTATACTCTTATCTGGCTTTGGTATGTTGTTTTCTTGAGAAAACTGACCTTTTTCACTGTCTCACCTCTCAAGTTCATGTGTTCCATCACAACTTTGGTCATGGCTGTCCAGTTTTCCTAACAAGCTTGTGTTCACGTGTTCTGTTCTGAAAATCTGAGCATGTCGGTATGTGATGGTAACACATTGTGACATTCGAAGATCCTAATTTTGCCTCTAACTGTTAAACTAGAATGTCACTGGAATATCCATTTAGAAAAGAGTACGGGGACTGGAGAGAGGGCAATGGGGTTAAGCACCCTGGCTGCTCTTGGAGAGGAACCAGTGGTTCTCAGTACTCAAATGGTAGTTCACAGCCATCCTTAACTCCAGTTCCAGAGAATATGACGCCCTCTTCTAATATCCCTGGGCACCAGGCAGGGACATGGTGCACATACATATACTTATGCTGGGGAAACTCCTTCAGCCAATAGCCTTTGAGATGCTGGACCTGGTTGCGAGTGGCCTTAGGTAATAGGAGCAGGAGGATGAAGAAGGAGGAGGAAGGAGGAGAAGGATGGAGAAGTGAGGATGGGGAGGAGGAGGGAGGAAGAGGAGAAAGGAGGGGGAGTGAGGATGAAGAAGGAGGAGAAGAAGAAAGGAGAAGAGGAGGAGGAGGAGGAAAAGGAGGAGGAATAATCCTGTGTTTATGCACTCATTTTGCCTTCCAGAAAACCCAGATTTGAGAACCACTTCTCCGCTGAGGCTGGTCTCCGGAACAACACGACTGAGGGTAAAGGGGTACGCTCTCTTCTGGCAGGTCTCAAGGCAGCTGCGAGACAGCCTCCAACATGAGTAAGGCATATGATAAAAGACAGGGTGCAGGTCAGAACCTTCCAAAGATATATGCTCTATGATCCTGAATCCCAATGCTCCGGGTCAAGATGCTGGCTTACGTTAACCAGTCAGCCCCAGATATTAGAAAGAAGCTGCTGGAACTAGAACACCTTGGAGAAAGGAGTATTAGAGATTTAGTGATGGTGACAGAGAGAGTACATAACAGAAGGGAGACTGTAGAGGAAAAAGAAATCAGAAAAGACCAGTGGTAGCTGAAACGTTGCTAGCCGCAACAACAGAACCCAAGGAGAGCAGGAGACGCCTACAACAATGCCTGACTGCTGGACAGGAAAATGAATTAAGAGGTAAAAGGAGAGGCTCCGACTGGGAAAGAATCAATGTGCATACTGCAAGGAGTAGAGACGCTGGGTTAAGTTTGTCCCCATAAGATGGCTAAACTATTAAGCCAATGAGACATAAATAGCATTTAGGGCGCGGGGGGGGGGGTCGATCACTCAAAGGATGGTGGACTTGGAAATAGGCTGAGTGACCGACCTACTCGTTTCTGCTAAGTCCAGAATGCCCAGTATTCCTCTCCAAGAGCTGCACATAATCTTTCTTGCTGCAAGAAAATGAGGTCTAAACCTCTCCAATTCTGCATGACTACTTCAGCCAAGGAAGTTAGGGATTCCTTTAAGTGGAAAATGGAGATTTCTAATCTTTCTATATCTAGGTCGATGGCCACTCAGAGGCTGGGATGATGCTGACCCATGGTGACCAAGAATGCTGTTCCAGTCCCATCCCAACAACCTAAATGTCCCGGACAGAAGACTGGATAAGGGAAATGTGGTACATTTACACAATGGAGTACTACACAGCAGAAAAAAACAATAGTCTTGAAATTTGGGGGCAAATGGATAGAACTAGAAAACATCATATTGAGTGAGGTAACCCAGACCCAGAAAGATAAATATCATATGTACTCACTCATAAGTGGATTTTAGACATAAAGCAAAGAAAACCAACCCACAGTTCACAATCCCAGAGAACCTAGACAACAAAAAGGACCCTAAGAGAGTCATACATGGATCTAATCTATATGGGAAGTAGAAAAAGACAAGATCTCCTGAGGAAATTGGGAGTATGGGAACCATGGGAGAGGATAGAAGGGGAGGGGAGAAGAAGGCAGGTGAACAGAGAAAAATGTAGAACTCAATAAAAACAATAAAAAAGGAATATGAATGGAAGATTCCAGTTTTGAGTAGATTTCTTTTACTCCTCTTTTACCTTCAGATCTTTAGCTCACCTTTTGCTCTTGGCGGTGTCTTTAATTGAACACTGAAAAGCAGAAAACCTTAAAGGCCCCCTAAAAGAAACAAAAACGCCATGCAGAGGGTGCATCCAGTAACGTGTAACCATCATGAAATCAACTGCAGAGGTTGGTCTAAATGAATGTGTGTGTTCACGTGTGCATGCACATAGGCCTGGCTTGCTGTGTGGAAGTCAGACAACTTCCCCTTCTACTCTGTATTTCAGGGATCAAAAAAACAGTCTGGGTGGAAGAATGAGGGCAAAAAAAAAAAGGAGATGGATTTCATTAAGATTGGATTCTAGGGGACTGGAGAGATGGCAGCGGTTAAGAGCACTGCCTGCTCTTCCAAAGGTCCTGAGTTCAATTCCCAGCAACCACATGGTGGCTCACAACCATCTGTAATGGGGTCTGGTGCCCTCTTATGGCCTGCAGGCATACACACAGACAGAATATTGTATACATAATAAATAATAATAAATAAATAAACACATAATAAAAATAATAGAAAAGATTGGATTCTACTTTGTTTTATGTCTCTCGACCCGGGATCACAGTGGAGCCCCCCTGCATCCTGAGCAAGGCTAAGCTTTCTGTGTCCAGGAGCCCATGTCAACAGCAGCAGTCTGCTTCCGGTAACATGGGGAGTGGGATAGTTGAGATTAGCCCAACATGTTAATCCAATTGTTTGCCATTTAATGTGGGCCTTACATGTAGCCATTGCCGAGGGACAGAATCTCTGGGAGGGCTGCCTTGTGGTGCTCAGCCTTCTAATAGGGCCAAGCATGACCTTTGCATAGGCTGCGTGATGTGCCACGTTCAGAAACATTGTCCCAAAACACTTACCAAGACCAGAAATATGAACTATGAGGAGTGTCCCTTGCTAGCCAGCTGTTTAGAAGCTGCCTTTTAAGATTCATTTATTTTTATTTTATGAGCATAGCCATTTGTCTGCATGTTTATCTGTATACTAAATTCATGCAGTGCTTGGCAGAGGCTGGAAGAGAGGGGTGGGTCCCCTAGAACCTGTTACAGATAGTTGTGAACCCCCACGTGAATGCTGGGGTCAAAGCCTGGTCCTCTGGAAAACGTCCGCCATCATGCCAGCCCCAGAAAGACCCCCCCCAAAAAGAAGAAAGAAAGAAAGACCCAGGAGAGGGTGCTTAGAGAGACAACTGGAAAGGAGCGCTGGGGGATGGAAGGGCGGCCTATCTGAGAGGAATGGAAGGCATTCCTCCCTCGTATATTCCAGAACACACGATGTGGATTTAATTTTTCCCAGCTGTTTTTTGTGCATATTGTCTGGTTTCCCTTTGCTGTTTAACTGGGAATCACTGCTACTTGGTGCCCTGCTGCTGGATCGTGGTGACCTGAAGCGGCCTCTCCTTTACCTGGGTACGTTTTTTGCTATGGAATGAAAGTCAGAAAATGTTAAAGGGGAGTTGTTCAACACACAAGAACGTAAAAGCTTGATTAGAAGAGTTTTTTTTTTTTTTTTAAATTACATTTACTTGGGACGTGTGTCTAGGTCAGGGGACAATTTACAGAAGTCAGTTCTCTTCCTGCCATGTGGACTCTGGGGGTTGAACTCAGCCTGTCAGGCGAGGTGACAAAAGCCTTTTTACCCATCAACCACTTTTACCGGCCTGGGTGCCAGTGTGCTCTAGTAGTGAAGATGGAATCCTATTGGTGTATTTTACATTTTCTTTTCCATGTGGGGTGAGAGAACTTCATTCCCTCAAGGAAATGAAAAAGTTGGTTTTAAATTCTCGTCACTGGCTGTCTGTGGCCCTGGTCAGATAGATGTGTTTGTGCGTGAGGCAGGTCAAGGGATGAGCAGCATGGAGACTGAAAGCAAGCAAGCTTGGATGCCGTCTGCCTGCTTTTAACGCGTGCCTTGGCGTTTGTAGGCTCCATGAGCATGAATGTATGATATTTGAAACTTATCATTAGGCGATAAAAAGTCAGTTTTAAAAATGGTCACAGAGAGCCAGGAGGTGATGACTCACGCCTTTAATTCCAGCACTCAGGGAGACAAGAGGCAAGCAGAGGTCTGTGAGTTCAAGGCCAGCCTGGTCTACAGAGTGGGTTCCAGGATAGTCAGAGCTACACAGAGAAACCCTGTCTTGAAAATCCAAAAAGTGGTCATAGAGCAGGCCATGGCAGTCAGGCAGAGACAGGTAGATATATATGAGTTCAAGGGGAACCTGGTCTACATCCCAAGGTCCAGGCCATCCATGGCTACGTAGTGAGAACCTGGTCTACATACCAAGTTCCAGGCCATCCTTGGCTACGTAGTGAGACCATAGCTCAACACAGAACAAAAACCAAAGACGCAAGAAGTTAGAAGCGCTTGATTTTGTTTAGAACCAAACCTAGAAAAAACAGGATGTCAATTTCATGGTGGGAGTTAGGTGGTGAGTGGAGGCCCTTTACAGAGCCTTTCTGTCCCTTTGCCCTAGATCCTAGAGCCCTCTGGGGCCTAGAGGCCCTGTACTCCCTGCCTTCCCTCAGCCAGTCTCCTGATTGTCCAACGATAAGCATGCGCTGGGATCTTGGCGTACTTCTCTTCAGTCTGGAAGGATTCCTGTGGTTGCTGAGGGGATAATTGTTAGTGCCGCAGGCTACTCAGTGTGTCTTCCCTGGCCTGTGTCCTGCAGTCACGCAAAAGCTCAATTTTCATCCATAAAAGGTACTCTTGAGGAGAGCTTCAGGAACATGGGTGTTGTTTTGTGATAGAGCACCATCCAGTAGCAAAGACTGGAAATTTTGACAAGAGAAAAGACACTGATTAAGGGTTATACCGTGTGTCAAGCATAATTTAAACGCAGTGTACAGCAAACCCCAGGAGTATGTGTCTTATCTCCGTGTATTAGGTACCAGCTAAAACGAAAGGGTTGAGCTGCGTGCTTGTTCAGGTTCTAAATCAGTCTGAGATGCAGTGAAATTAAACTGCCATGATTAAAAAAAATAACAAAAATAATCTATCTTTAGTAAGCGCTATAGTTTGTGTTTGGCATATGTTGTATGTCTCATGTGTTCTCATGGGCTGGCCTCATGAGAGAATTGAAACTCACATTTCAATTTCAATTCTTGCCTCTCATGGCTGTCCTGCATTGGCCTCCCAAGTAGGTGGGGCTACATACAACGTGTGCCATTATTGAGGAGCCTCCTCCCCCCATCATCTAAGAAGACCTGACTTGCAGTTGATGAGTTCGGCAAAAGTATATGAATCTGGGCCTGCTTAAACGTCCTGGAGACCTTTCACCCTTGAGGAGTAACCTTGCCGTGCTCTCTCCACACTCTCGGGACATTGGTTAGATTGGGAATCTGTGAGGAGAGCCTGTCTGGTGCCATTGAGATGATAGCTCACAAGGGGCTCAGGGCCCTTGCCCCGCAAGCTGAAGGCCTGAGTCTGAGCCTCTGAACCAGGTGGTAGAAGGACAGAACTGACTCCAAGGAGCTGCACTCTGACCTCCACATGTAACCTCGAGACACACCGAACAAATGAATAGATGTTTGTAATGGAAAGGGAGCCGCTTTGACGGTGGTGGGCTTGGAAATCGTTCCCAAACCCCCTGATTCCAAACCATTCTTTAAAAGACGTCCTGGTCAGGATACATATTTTATAGGGCTGAGGAAGTGGAGGAAGGGGTAATAACTCCTACCGGACAGATGGGCGTCAGGACGATTTTACAATTTCAGACTTCTCATGTCCTTTAGGGACAACTGGATTCAGGGGCAACATAGTGCCTCTATCTCATTTATTTTGGTCATGAGAAGCTCCCACACCATAAAATAACTTTTTCCGTTGATGCTTGAAAGTTTACTTTTAGATAATTAGAATATGTTATACTTTTAGATAATTAGAATGTATTATACTTTTTAAAATGTGCCTCTGTAGTAATCGAATTCAGTGGTCTTAAGGGGCCACCCCTCTCATTGGTTTGCCATCTTTTTTCTATAATCAATGATATCATTACTCTTCCTTTTCTTACCTGATGTTAAAATGACATACTTGTTTTAAACACCTAAGTATTCTGATAATAGCTTAAATAGACATTTTGTAGAAAGTGAGTTAATTTTTGTTAATGCTCAAACCTAATCTTACTGTTGTTGCTTCAAAAACAACAACAAACAAAAAGAAAAGAAAGTCTATAAGCACTGAAAAGAGATGTATGAAGAGACACTTCCTGATCAGGAAGGAGGAACTCAGATTTCAATTTCAATTCTTGCCTGTTATCTAGGGTGCTAACCACCTCATAAGTAAGGACCTGTCTTGGGCCTGCTGATTCTAGGTAGCAGGGACAGGGATGAGGTCTGGGGTCTTTATCTGATTGCACAGTGAGACGGGCCACTGGCAGAGCTTTCCAAGGGTGGAAATGGATTCACAGGCACAGACTCAGTGGCCCTAGGGGTTTGCGTCTAGAAGCCTAGTAGCCCCGCCGCACAGGGGCATTTTCATTCCGCTTAAACCAAGAATTCTTACAGGGCACCTAGGACAAAGCCTTGTCTAAATTCTTGCTTTAAATTTTTATTATTTCCTAGAGGAACTGAGCCTGGAGGATGGGGGTAGGGATGTTAGAAGGGAGCCTCTACGTCTTTTTCTCTAAAATACACAAGGCTTTAATTCCCTGCGGAAATGTGGGGAGCGGCTTCTATTTTCCCTCTAATTTGAATAAGCCTTCACAATAAGCCAAATGCCAATTCAAATGAGATCTAGATAAAAGGATTTAAATTGATTTTCTTACCTACTGTCTGTCTGACTCACTTGCCTGGGAGTGGTAGGGAGGGAGGGTGAAGCTTTGGCGTGAGGGTGGCAGGGGCTGGGGGAGGCGAAAACAAAGGCTTACCTCTGAAAGGTACGGGTGCTGGAGTCGTGGGCAGGCCGGGAGGCTGGAAGCGGGCAGCCCTGTCTTCTGGGCTCAAAATCCTTCAGGTTTAGTGGCTTGTCTGGGAGAACGGACTGCAACTGCCCTGAGTGGAGGAAGTATTTCCTCCCTCTGTGAGCAAGGGAGGCAGAGTCTGACTTAACTACCCTGGGAAAGACAATGTGGTCTGCCTGTGGCTAAATAAATCTGTTGTACTCCAGTTAGGTGACTGTATCCTCGGCCTCGATTCAAAGGGTCAGTCCCCTCCCAACTACCTACTCGATGATGCTGCTTTTCTCATTAAACTCTCGAATTATAAATATGATGTCAGTGTCTTTGGACTTTTCCGAAACAGCACATTTCAGGAAAGGGGAAGGACTCTCGGTCTCTGGTTTAACATTTCTCCTTGGGAAAATTGGCAGCCTGGGGACACACCACAGCTGTGGGTGCCTTTTGTTTACACTATACGGTTTTTACAATTTGAATTTACTTCCAACATTAAAAAATCAAGGCAGCTTAAATAGCCACTTAGATTATTGCTACCTCGTGAAATGAACTAGCTTGTCCGGGTACCCTGGGACAGAGTCCCCGTGAGGATGCAGGAGGTGAATAGATTGTGGCTGTTTTCCCTTTAGGCAAGATAAGACCTCAGGGTCCCGCCGCGTGGTTCACTCCTCCTACCTTCTCAGTCTGGACAGCACTTTATAATCTCTACCTTCCATCCTTCCAGAATTCTCTTCCCGTTGAACTTCTTCAGTATTAGAAAACTGAGCTGAGTTTAACCCAAAGCAAACTAACTTCAGCTTCTGAGGCTGATTGAGAGTCGGAGGCCCATCGTGGCTTACACCACATTGGAAAAGCACATCCCCTGAGTGCACGGAAAAGGATGTTGAAATTAGCAAATCAACTCTAAGGAGCTTAGCTATACAAGAGTTCTGTGTCCAAGAGGAAGGTAGGAAGCAGTCCGTGCAGAGGCGAGGGGCACACTTTACTAAATGCTGTGACTAGACCCACACCGCCTTGTGCTCCCATCACGTCAGCAGTTCCTTTATTGTTAAATTCTACACAACTCATGTGATTACTAGGACCTTTAATTATATTTATTTATTTATTTCGAGACGAGAGTAGCCTTTGAGTTTGCCCGATCCTCCTGCGTTAGCCCCTACGTGCTAACCAGTGTGTGCTGCTCTTCCCAGCTGCCATTCATTTTATTTATTCTGCATGTGTGTGTGCTGTGTGTGCCTGTGTGTACGCATGTTTGCATGTAGGGGTGCACGTGTGTGTGAGTGGATGCCCAAGGTTGATGCCAGGTGCTTTCCTTGGTTGCTTTAGTCCAGGCTAACTCAGGCAGTCAGCCCACCTCAGTCTTCTAGGTCCTGGGAATTAGAAACGTGAGCTGCGGTGCCTGCTGCATTGTGCTAAAGAGCATGTCCTGCCCTTGCAGAGGCCCCAAGTGCCACCAGCACTGCGCAGGTCACAGCTACTGTAACTCCAGTTCCGGATCTAGCACCTCTGCTTTCTGTGGGCACCTGCATGCATATGTACATGCCCCCCCCATACACACACACATATATAATTTAAAAAAAATAAATCTGCAAAACAGGTGGATGCTTATCATAGAACAAGTAGAAGATTTTAAAAAGCATAAAATAAATATTAAAATCATCCTTAACTCTGACTCCATCTTTTGAGAAGCCAGTCTTGACATTCTTGTCTATTATTATATTTTTAAAATGTCTCTGTGAGATTAAGGTGACCTGGAGTACAACTCCCCATTTCACCGTGGGCATTTTTCAGTGTCATTACATAGTATTCAGAAATGTGCTTTTCACTGGGAGTTGCGTTTTTGTGAAACACAGGCTTTTAACGACTGCCCGAGACTGTGCTCTGCCGGCGCTCTGCAAGGCAGTTTGAAAAGCGGCAACTGCATTGCTGCCTTGAAACACGGGAGTTTCATGCTGTCAGACCGCTTTCCGAGCAATTATTGGCCCATCAGGTACTATCAAGATGGATCCTAAAAGACAAGCACATTTTAAGAAATATTACAGTAAAACACAAAATCCTAGCACAAGCTACAATTTGGGCAAAATGGAAACAGAATCTGGTATTATCCGTAAACAAACAACTTTAGAAAGCTTTTCCATAAAATTAAATAATGATATGATGCGTTATTCAGTGTGCTTGCAGCACTGTAATTACAGTAACAAGACATTTAATACAATAAGACTATATTTTTAAAAATGTGATTCGGTGTTACCCTGCCATTGAGCTAATTAATGCTCTCCATTTAAGTTTTATGAGATCCAGAAAGTACACTGAGAGAAATTTTGTTGACTTATACAGTGCATGGAAATGGGAAGACGAAAACTTTCTTTGAATTCTTGAGAGGTCAGCAGCAGAATTGCAAGTTGATAGCTTCAGGTGGAGTCCGAGAGCCCTCAATGACACGCAAATCTATAACATTTAGAGTGTAATAAAAAGAGCCATTCTATCAGAAAGTGGCAGTAACACTCATCAGGACAATACTAATCAAGACCACAATGAGATGTTATCTTGCTTCAACATGAATGACCAGTAAAGGAGACCTCTAGTCTCACTTAATAGAAGGAGTGCTTTCAGTGTACAAGTCAAGTCCCTGTCTCAACACAAACACACATGTGCGCACACACACGTGCACACACACACATACACATATACAACTTCCAAAAGACAGAGGCTAATAGAACATGGTGAAAGGGAAACAATTCTTACATATTATTGGTAGGAATGTAAAGTTAATACAGTCATTGAAAACTATGTGGACGCTTTATTAAAAATTAAAAATGGAATTACTATACACTCCAACAATCCCAAACTGGCTACACATCCAAAAGAAAAGAAGTACGTATGCCAAACAGACATTTACATTTTTCTGTTGCAACAGCATTCCCGAGAGAAGCGATAGAAACAACTGATGTGTCCAGCCACTGATCAGTTGATAAACTGTGGTATGTGCACATAATTGATACCCTTCAGCCTTAAGAAAAGATGAAATCTTGTCTTTTGTGATAATACAGATGGACCCACAGGTGGACATGTTCAATGAGATAAACCAGACACAGAAACTCAAGGCCTGAGTCATCTCAGGCCTAGGTGGAATCTTAAACAGTGGATGTTGTAGGACTTTGGGAGTGCTTCAAGGAGGGGGGCATGGGGAAGGGAAGGCTAGTCAGTTGGCACTGTTTTATAGTTGGGTAAGAGTAAGTTCTGATGGGCTGTTGTTAAAGAATAGGGCTATAGAGAATGTTGGTAGTATATAACTTTGAAAAAGCCAGAAGAAAGGATTTTGAAAGTTCTCGTCAGAAGAAAGTGATAAATGTTTGAGGATATAGACATATTTATAACTCAACGCAAGCTTTATTCAATGTATATACGTATTTAAATGATGCACAGTATCTTATAAATATATGCATTTTTGTGTCCTGGTTTAAAAGCTATTAAAATGAGAAGATTGTGAGTGATTATTCATATAGATAGGATTTGGCGGAGGATAAAGTTAATTGTTTGTGGGCTTTTAAAATTTCTCCTCCCAAATAATAAGTAAACACAATTCAAATTTCAAATTTTAAAGGTTAGAAGTTGAATTATACAACACTATTGGAAATTTACCTGGGGGTGGGGACCCTAATTATGGCACCAGTGTGTGTAAAGATGACAGATGTAAAGGGTAGGGCACACTTGGCCAGAAATGGAAAAAAAAAAAAAAAAAAACTCCTCCCTGAGAGAGAAAGCAGAGTCAGATTTCTTGTCACGCTGCACTGTGATAAAGGGAACAGCCTTGGAGAAGGCGCCAGCCACATTCCAGGAGAGGCCTCTCCTTTTCAGAATAGATGGTCCACTTTCTGCTGGGTGATAGTGATCAGAGCCCCCGAGGATGCCTCCTGCATTGACTGCAGTGACCCGGGTTCTAATCTAGGTTTCTTGTTTGTGCAATGGTTGAGTGGCTTGGCTTGGAGCACGGTTCTGACAGTCAACTGTGCTTCTGACGTTGTTGTTGTTGTTGTTGGGCCCGAGTATCTTTGAGCTCCTGTCGCAGGCTGTCAGGCATGAATGTCTGCCTGATTTTAAGCCTTGTTTCATTTGTTTGTTTGTTCGTCTGGAGAATGGTGATGATGATATTAGTGACTTTGTAGTGGTGCTGTGAGGTTCTCTCTGCATATCTAAAGCACGCAAAGAGTAAGTAAGGTCCCATCAGTGTCCTGCTCCAGCTGTCACTTCCCCAAGTTATCCTCTCTGCGCCTCTTCGTTCTTTTTATTGATAGGTTGCTGTGACACCTATTCCTCTAGTGGCAGGGACTCTATTTTCTGCTACAGAAACCTATTTCACCTTCCTTGTGATTAAGTCTCACAATTGTATGTAGTGCAGAAATGAGCCTAGAGAAGACACCACACTTCTTACCTTCCGTGGTCACTAAGGTGTAAGTAGAAAACAGTAACTGAGGCTTCCGGAAAGGTTGGCTCTGCTTCGGAGATATGCCTTAAAAGATGGATGAGAAATCTGTAGCCTCCAGAATATAAGAAGCACAGTGAGGTTGATGATACATTAGTTTAAACAATACAGAACCCTAAGTTCCCACCCTTCTTTGTTGTTGAGACAGGGCCTCACTGCTGCCCTGCTCAGCCTTCCACACAGAGATTTGTAGACAGAGATCATCACACCTAAGCTCCTGAGCCTCCAGTGCAGTCCAGCAACTCCACCCGGAGCTCCTTGTCTGCTCAGATACAGCTCTCATGTGGTTAGGTCACTTTTATTTTGAGTTTGTTGTTCTCTGTTGTCAAACCAAAGGGAAACTTGATACACTGCACTTCTGGAAGTTCCTTGAAAATAGCTAGCAGTTCATCATTCAAGACGTCATGGTAACAGTCTCGTTGGGTGAGATAACTTGGGCTTGTTTCTTTTTTTTTCTTTGAAAGAACAAACAAATAAAAACCTGTCTGAAAATTCTGCCCTGCAGAGTTGCTATATGGAGGGGCAAAAAGAAACACATACGCTGGTTTGCCTAATCTAGGCCTGGCACATCAGCAGTGTGATGACCTAGTTCATAGCCTCTGATATTACAAGGCGATCCCAAAGGGAAGCAAGGTGCAGAAAATATTGTTTGTTCTTGGACTAGAAAGCAGGGACACTCACTTTTATAGTTCATCAAGATGAGTTTGTTTGATGAACCTGTTACTCAGGAGGGTGTCAGCTTGAGAGTGATGGAGAATCCCAGGCCTAACAGAAAGCCAGTGAATGTCACAAAGCTAGAAACTCAAAAATGGCCTTCCACTTAAGTAGAGTGACAGGTAATAATTTGTGACCTCTTGATTCTATTTCTGGAACTGAAAGCAGTCACACTCTTGTGTTCTGCACCCAAGCCCTGAACTGCTCTCTGCCCCATCCAGTGCTTGCTCGGGTACAATGGCCAATCAGTAAAATGCACTCATGCCTGCTGTTCAGAGCTTGGATCCCCATTTCCTGGGAGGCGTGGAAGCGGGTACAGCCAGTGCATCCCAAGAGTAGGCATGAACTCAGCGGCTGTGTGAAGATTTTTGAATGGTGGGAAATTCTGCAAGGACTTTCCCTTAACCAGGAAATGATGGGTCACTGAAACTTTAGGTAGACATAGGACCACAATGCAACTAATGAGGATTTTTTTTTTTATTAACCTACTGTCGTATCATCATATCATTTTTAGTTAAGTCCTTAAAGAACATCACAAGGGGAGAGATTAGAGTTGTCTCCTTTTGAGTTTCTTTAGCCTGAGGGGACTGCCGTCTGGACGTCACTGGCGGAGTTCTGAGAGTTCTGCCGTCACCGTGTCTTGATGCATAGTCTCAGTGATATCACTCATGTGTAAAACACACACAGAAGAGCACTTACTTCTTCCCATATTTCTTCCCTGCCTGTCCTCCTTGCTCTAACTTACCTAGAACAACAGCCAGTTCTAGGTATATCATGGACTTGTCATACCTTATTGGCGACTATATTCTACAAGTATTATTCTTACTTGTGTGTGATAGTTAAAACAAACAAACAAAATAAAACATGGTAATTTGATTCTGTTCCGTGTGTAAGAGATACACCTACATTAGGAGGTTCTGAGGCATCTGTACAGTAGAGTTTTTGCACATGACAAAGGAATAAAGAATGTCTCTATGCCCTGATATGTAGGACTCGCTGAGATATATTTTAGAAAAAAGTGGATTCAGAACTGTATTATGTTAGTTTTTTGTTTTGTTTTGTTTTTGTTTTGTTTTATTTTTCAACACAGGGTTTCTCTGTGTACTTTGGAGCCTGTCCTGGAGCCCACTCTGTAGAACAGGTTGGCCTTGAACTCACATAGATCTCCTTGCCTCTGCCTCCCAACTAGGATTAAAGGTGTGCACCACCACTACGGGTGTTATGCTAGTTTTTGTGTCAGAATGAACATACAGGCTGGGAATCTAGTTTTCTTGGTAGATGCTTCCCTAACATGCCAGAAGCTCTGAATTTGACCCTCAGCACTGGGAAAACCAAAACCATCGATGCCCCCATGTGAGGGAGTTTAAACACTTAAAAAACAAAACAAAACAAAACAAGACACATATAGTTGCTCACACATATTGCCCATAGTTGGGAGGTTAGGGCAGGAGGATTTCCTTGAATTCAAAGTCAGACCAGATTATAGAGACTTATCTTATCACAAAACAACAAACAAACAAACAGTGACAACAACAAAAGCAGTGTGGTGGCACACTTCTTTAATACCAGAACTCTGGAGGCAGAAGCAAGAAAGTTTCCATGAGTTCAAGACCAGTATCAGCTACAAAGTGAGTTCTATGCCAGTCAGGAATACAAAGTGAAATCCTGTCCCCAAACAAAGATGATTCTCTTTATGTGTATACTTACATAAACATGAATTAAGAGGAATGACTTAATTGGTGAAGTCTTTGCTTCAGTTTGATCCCTAACACTCGGTATTTGGAAGGGGTGGGGGGAAGGAGAGCTGGATTTGGTGGTGTTCACTTCTGTTCTCAGAGAAGGAAGGTGGAGATGGGGACCCCTAGGGCTCACTAGCCACCAGTTTAGACTGATTGATGAGCTCCAGGTCAATGAGAGACCTGTCTCAAAGGATGTGGCTAATATTTCTGAGGATGACACCCAAGGTTGTCCTCTGACCTCTACTGCAGACGTGTGCACGTGCAGGCAAAGAATTAGAGCAGCTGGACGTGGCAGGGGTTCAAGGCCATCCTCGGCTGTAACGGAAGTTGAAGGACAACCTGGGAGATATAAGACCCTGTTTCAAAAAATTCTGTGTGTAGATAACAAAAGTATACAGGCTAGAAAAGAAAGAGAGGGAAGAGGCCGACTTTTCTAAATGTATCTTAGTGCATATAATTTGTTTTTGTTCTTATAGCTGTTTTACATTACCAAAAGAGCAGAATTGAACCAAGCAAAAAGAGCAACCTTTAAAAACTGAAAACAGTTGAAGCTGATGAACCTAACAGTAGGCCACGTTGGTAGCCTTTCCGTACAGAGAAAAACAATGACTTGAAGAGACTTTAAAATGCAGTGTTTCGCCTACATATCCTATGGGACGAAAGAATGTGAAGAAACATAAAACTGCAGCCACAGTTAGCAGAAGTATCAGCATTCTTATTCTGAAACTTATTATAACTCTATTGAAAACTAAAATGAAATCTAAGTTCATATCAGTATAAATGTGAATGAAGATATTATATTCCACATAAGAGCAAAAAGATAATGTATAAAATCAAGAAAGTCAATATGTTGTAATCTTAAATTTGAATTGGAAAAACAAAATGAGCTCAGAATTACTTTTCTCTTCTAAAAATGTATCTTCCAGTTTAGCTGTGCAAGGCACTGGAAAGCAACCAAGAGTCAATAGTGGTGAGAGCATCCATGATGTCCAGAACCCCAGGTTGTGTCCGCAGTGGAGGCTTATGACTGTATCCCTGATTTTAAGAAGCCAATGCAGGAGGGAACTCCAGCTCAGCCTAAGCTGTGTGTTGCATTCCTGGCCAGCCACGGGTAGATATTAGATCCTGCCTCAAACACAAGCACACAACAAACAAACAAAAATTCCAAAAAACAATAACCAAAGTAAGAAAGAAGGAAAGGGGGGAAATGAGAGAGAAACCACCCTGATGCCCTGAAAAGTCACTCTCTAGTCTTAGAAGAAGCATTCTGGTCAGGAACCAAAACAAATAATGACTGTACTCATGAGTATATTAAAAAATCTTTGTTTTCATGGTGGTAGTTAAGGACCAACTCATTGGTCACCATTTAGAGGCTGTTAGGGCATCATTATTCCTAGTCTCATTACCCAGAAAATAAAGAATTAAGTAATTTCTTTTCTTGGAGTTTATATACACTCCATGTTATAAGATGACCAAATAATTGCTTCACATAAAAAAATCTGCCTAATAATTCTAGAAGTGGTAAAATTAGAGAGTGAGTATGTGCAACCCTGAGGGCTAATGGAGTCCAGTGGGCAGCGTGTCTTGTGGGTGTTGAGCTGCTTCCGTGGGATACAGGGGTTGGAGGAGAAACTACAGCACACTGTGAGAAAGCAACCAGCCACGTCTAAAATGTGGAACCACCGCATGAAGAGTGATTCTCTAGCACATTTGTGGTATGAGCATGAGACTATTAAAAATAAAATAGCTGGGTGTGGTGGTGCACGCCTTTGATCCCAGCACTCATGAGGCAGAGGCAGCTGGATCTTTGAGCTTTCCAGGATAGTCAGAATTGTTACACAAAACAAAACAGAACAAATTCTTTTCTCATACACGATATAGATTTACATCTTGGCATCATAGCAAAAGGCTTTGTTTAAGACAGTTAAAGTAATTGGGAACCCTGTGTTTTTTATTTGTTTATTTATTGTTAAACTAGGAAAGTATTCTACTGTTGAGCTGTACCCCTGCAATCCTTGTCTCATGTAGACGTCTAGTGGCAGCCGTCTGCCTGATGCATCTCACTTTTTCCTGGTGCCTTCAAGACTTCATTATTGCTTTTGACTTTGGTGTTTGACCCTGCCATGTCCGCTATCACGTCTGTGCAGTTTGGAGTGAACTGTCAGAACACTAGGAGTTTTCAGGTGTAATGCAGCGAACACTTTCCTTCACCCCTCTCTCCTCTCGCTGGCATTTCCATGCTGCACATGCTGGGGCGCTTTGATTCTTTTCTCCATGCTTTCTTTATAGACGGTAAGAGAGTCTGGCAGTCACCTGCAGGTTCACTAATTCTTTCTTCAGCCTCTTTAAAACCTACTGTGGACGTTCTTTAGCACTCATTTTGCTTGTTTTTCTTTCTTAAAGTTTATTTATGTGTAGATGTTGATGGCACGTGTGTGCAGTACCCGCAGAGGCCAGAAGAGGGAGCTGCCCAGTGCGAGTGCTGGGGACAAACCCTGGTCCTCCAGAAGAGCAGCAGTTGCCCTTAATCACTGAACCATCTCCTGTCCCTTGTATCTTTTCATTTCATAATTTCCTCTTGTTTGGTCTCATGCAAAGCCCTGGTTCTGTCACTGACTGGCACCCTCATACCTCTATTTGCTTGAAGAATGCCTTTGTGTGTCTTCATTGACATTCCTTATAGATGTGACACTGTCATGCCTTCCTGACACCTTTGTGTTTTCATTAGTTGTTTTTCTTGTTTTTGCTTGTTTGTTTTTTGTTTTATAGGGCAACATCTTCTCTGTTAAATTCTAAGTACTAGCCTAGAGTACTAAGTCTTAGGACGTTTTGTTTGTTGCCACCATTTTTCCATTTCTTCACACTTATTTTTTGGTTTTGAAACCGGACATTTTAGAAAACACATTGTAGCATCTCTGCTACTGACTCTTGACCCTCAGATCCACATCTGAATTTGTTTACTGATGTTGGGGAGTACCATCCTGGTGATGTTACTTTGTCACTCCCACAGCTCTCTCTGCACCTCTCTTTAGCCTTGGTGGCTGCCTTGGCCATGCCCAGGGTTCCCTTTGTTGTCTTCCCCTGACCGCGCCAAGAGCCACGGAGATGACTGCATTGCTGTGTAAACTGCTCCACACTCTGACCCAGTCAAATGCAGGCTCCACCAAAGCTGTGGGTAGAGTTTTAAAAAGTCACCTTTGCCCCCATCTGGCCCATCCAGGAAGCAGAAACTCCAGGGCGCAAAGCTTGAGAAGTCTTTGTTCCCTGAGGCCATGGGTCAGTGGATGGTCTGTGACTTGGTGAGGGGGTCACAGGGACCATCTTCCATCACAAGATGGGCTCTGGCCTTGCCCTGTCCAGGAATGGAGGAGGCAGCACAGAGAGTACAAAAGGCGGGTGATTTATTACTAACTCAGAAAGGATAAAACAGATTGCCACTCAGGTGAGTCCTTCTTAGTTTCTAGCAAGTCTTTTTTTAAAATTGTTTTTATTTTTCTCTGTTCCCTTCCCTTCCTCCCCTTCTACCCTCCCCCATGTCTCCACACTCTCAATTTACTCAGGAGATCTTGTCTTTTTCTATTTCCCATGTAGATTAGATCCATGTATGTCTCTCTTAGGGTCCTCTTTGTTGTCTATGTTCTCTGGGATTATGAATTGTAGGATGGTTTTCTTTATTTTATGTCTAACAGGTGCTCTCTCTCTCTCTCTCTCTCTCTCTCTCTCTCTGCCTTTCTCTCTTCTTTTTAGGCTTTTGTTTGTTTTGTTTTGTTTTTGAGACAGGGTTTCTCTGTAGTTTTGGAGCCTGTCCTGGAACTAGCTCTTGTAGACCAGGCTGGTGTCAAACTCACAGAGATCCTCCTGTCTCTGCCTCTTGAGTGTTGGGATTGGGAACCCTGGATTTTAAGATATACCTGAAACCTGTTAGGCACACAGCAGTAGAACCTTTCCAGGAACCTGTACCTTAAATTGCCAAATGCCATTAGACAGATCTGGGAGGGATACATGAGCAAAAGTGAGACAGCTTTTAGCTAGCAGGCAACCCCAAATCCTCTCCCAGTCCTTGGAGGACACCAATCTGAGAAGCAGTGCTTGCCATTAACTGTTGAGCACAAGAGGCCCAAAGATTTTTCCTGTGGGGGAAGATTTTAGTCTACCAGTCTTGGCAGGATGAAAAGATCATCCAGGAAGCTGCAGAGGTGAAAGGCTGCTGTCTTGCGTGGAGGCAGAAGGTCTTCTATGTTCTTGGAAGAGCTAAAGGATGCTGTGGAAGCTGCAGGTTTGTGTTAGAAGCTCTTGTTAAAATGCCATAATCTCAGGTCTGTTAAGGCACTTGAGAACCAGGTCCCACTACCTGTTATTTTAAACTGGGCACATAAGCTAAATTTAGATGTGTATTCTACTTAATTAGTTACAGTTTACCAATGCTAGTATCTTACTAGCACAAGTGCTTACCCTTACCAAAATGGCGGCTAGCACACATGGTTGCCCTCACCAACGATGGCGGTGAGGTCAAAATGGCAGTTACCAAGGTGTCTATTTTTCCCGAGCTGCTGCAATCTGGAAGCTCACATGTACACAGAAGCATAAATCCACATACTCACACCGATATATTGTGACGACATCATTTTAACAGACAGACAAATAAGGCACTCTTAGAGCAAACCCTGTAAGAGGAGGTAGGGACAAAGGCCAGAAAAGCATGGCAGACAGCTTAGAGGAGCAGGGAGTGGGGAGGAGAGCAGGGCGGGAGCTTGTGTCTAAAAACCATGGGCTTTTGGCACGTTGTTTGTTTTAAGTTAGATAGCCCCAATTTAAAAGGACTTTTTGTAAAAGGGTGCTTAAGGGCAATTTGGAATCGGCTTGGAACCCTAAGAAACCCATTGTGGCACATGCCTGAGAGGCTCAAGTGTGTCACAGTGCACCCGCCGAGACAGTTCTTGAGCTGAAGACAAGGCTGTGATAATTGAGTGTCTGGCATCCCGGATTAATCAAAATTCACCTCAGTGAAAGTGTCTGGTTTTCACCGTGTAGGTCAGGTTTCCAGCGCAGGCCCACCGCTTCATCAGAGAACCCGAAAAGCAAATGGGTCACCCCAAACCCTACCAGACATGCACTTTTAAAAGAGGAACTCACCCGAGCCATGCGCTGAAGAGCGTTTTCCAGCAATACCCTGGGCCCCGGGCCTGCAAGGTGGGGAGCAGGGGAGACACGGGACGACACATGGACCCTTTCGGTGGAAACCTCCATCTGTTAGGAAAAATCTTAAGACAAGCCACTCCGCCGACACTACAGAACTCCAATCAGACCAGATCAAACCAAATTAAATGCCCCTGTTTATTAGGTGGCACACTCCTGGTTGGCCAGGAGAGCATGGAGGGGGAAAGGCAGAAGGAGCACACATGCAAACCCAGAACCACGTGTTCTTCTTTCTGGCCGGAGCTTAAATACCCTGTGGGGTCAGCGCTTGGCAGGCTAGGAGTTTGAGTCCAAACACTTGGCAGGTTGGAAGTGACACTTCCAACTCAATATTAATCGCTACTTCAGTCTCTGTGAGCCCAAAATGCACCTTGCTTAGCCAAAGGGGATGGAGGACACTAGGAGAACAATAAGAACTTTCAAAGGCTGAAGAGTGATCCTAATACTAACGGGAGGGCAGTCCAGGCAAGACGGCTTAGTGGGTAAAGATGCGTGCTGCCAAGTCTGACAACCTGGATTCAGTCCCCAGAACCCACGCTGTAGAAAGAGAAAACCAACTCCCACAAGTTGTCTCTGTGGTATGCGTGTACCCATACACAAACCCATATACCCACAAAATTATTAAGTAAATAAAAATTTAGAAGTAGAAGGGTTGAGAAAACTTAGCCTTTTGGTCTTTTTTTTTTTTTTAAATGGAAAGCAATCCTATTGAGAGGGAAAAGAGATGCCCCTACCGCACCCTTCTCTTTAAAAGAAAATTCAAACTTCATTGAACTACACCATAGTCTCTCTTTCTGCCTGAGAAGACAGGCAGCATTTCTGAGATTATCTGCCTCCTTCTCAAGGCCCTGGAATGAGCAAAATCAATTGGCTCATCTAGTCAGGGTACAGTGGGTGTGCAGTGAGTGAGGATACATTGTGACTGCTTTTGGCCACTGACATGAAGGGATGGCTTATTACTGCAGCAGAGTTTAGCCTGAGTTAGGGATCACTTTAATACAGGAAGAAAATAGTAGAATCTTCAAGCACCCTTCGCTCAGCAAGATATTAGTGGGAGCATCTCCTCTCCTGTCCCAGAGTAAAGCTCATGGTCCAGTGTGACTCCCTCTGTGTCCCACAGATTTGTGGGTCAGGAGCAAGAACAAATGTTGGGTTCTCCATTGGTTTCTGGAGTTTTCACTTCCATTTTCTCAGGAACAAAAGTTCCAAACAGATCCGTCTGGCATCATCATAACACTCTCCCTCAGGTAGGAAGCCTGGTCAAGGAGCCCTGCAATCAGAGCAGGAAGGGAGCCAGGTAGCGGTGCTCGCAGGGTGAGGCTTATTGATGCAGTGGAGGAGGGTGTCTGGCTGGCTGGCAGCTTTGACCCAAGTCGTGCCTGGGAGCTCCAGGCAAATTTAAGAACTCCTTCCCCATCTTCAGGCAGGATCTGGAACTTTTTTCTCTGGCTGAAACTTGGGAGTGTTTGGCACCCCAGCTTCTCTCAGCAGCTCTCCCCCGCTCCCTCCGAGGAACCCTACTGTGCAGGAATGTAATTAATTTGTCCAGTGCCTAAACTGGCTAATGCTTCTTAGAACCGGCTTTGTCTTACAGCTGCATTCCTGGGGATGGGAAAATCAAAAGCTTTCTGGCCCCCGTGCTGCTGAGGTTGTGATATATCTCACCGAGACAAAAATTAACTGCCCACCCTTCCAGTAGGTTCTAGAGGGATTCTTGCCTGATGGTCTGACTTTGGTCCAATCTGGAATTCAAGATTGAATATGATCTGGAAGGTTGGTGTGTGACACGTGGTTGGACCTGTGGGAAATAAATAATTTTTTTCTCCCTAATTTCACTATTTTTATTATTTTATAAACATCCATTTCAGACAGAGTCTTGTTATGCCCAGTTTGGAATGCCCCCAAAACCAACTAAGAGACCAAGTACTGAAAGTAAAAGCACAGAGTCTTTGTTCTTAACTCAGTCTTTGTGTGCCCAAGGCCCCCAGCTCAATTAGGGTTGGGTTTTCATAGTAGCAAAGGTGGGGGTGAGGGATTTCTAAGGTTCAGGGCCCCTGATTGGCTGACATTTGTCTAGGGTGTCCTGGTGGAAAGTGGTGGCTGTGTACTGGCAGGGGATCCTATCTACAATGGTTGGAATGTCAGGAATTTCCTTTGGATGGTCTGTTCCTAGGTGGTGCCTGGGTGGTCTCAGTTTGTGGTCTTTCTTGAACCAGGTATTGCCTTAGGGTAAAGTTCTGAGACTCAGGCCTCTATTGAGCTTGTCATGACTGAGTCCTACAGGTCTCCTGTTACTTAGGCTGGCCTCAAGTTCCCTATGTAGCCAGAGATGGCCCTGAGCTTCAGATTTTCCTGTATATTCTTTTGCGCTGGCAGAGATTATAGGAGTATACCTCCCTGCCTGATTTATTCAGTGCAGGGAATTCAGCATAGGGATGAAGTGAGGGCTTTGTGATGCCACCCAAGCACTCCACCAATTAATTGAGCAACATCCCCATTTCTATTATTTATTTATTGTGTGTTGCTCTGGCTGTCTGGGAACTATATCTGTAGACCAAACTGATCTCAAACTCACAGAGCTCTTCCTGCCTC
>JAQHUG010000215.1:247308-258572 GCA_028555095.1 Dicrostonyx torquatus | reverse complement strand
TTCTGTCTGTATGTCTGCAGGCCAGAAGAGGGCACCAGACCTCATTACAGGTGGTTGTGAGCCACCATGTGGTTGCCAGGAATTGAACTCAGGACCTTTGGAAGAGCAGGCAATGCTCTTAACCACTGAGCCATCTCTCCAGCCCCTAAGATTACCATTTTTACACTGTTGAAAGACCCGGATAAATCCAGACCCCTTTATCAGGAAGAATAGAGCCAAAAATCTTCCCTAAGAGCCAAAAATCCAGGTTAACCAATTCAGTGACTCTGTTCCAGGAACTAGCTGACCATAAATTAGATTATAGTCTCGAGAAGTGGGGAGTTACCCCTTGTGATTATCATCGGAATTTTCCAATGATGCCCTCCCTACCCCCTTTGGGTTGTGGTTTCTTCCCCTAAATACTCCCTTTCCCAGCTCCTCGGGGCCAAATTCCTCTAACCCTGCATGGGAAATGAGTTTCAGCTCCAGCATGCTGGTTTCTGTCAATAAACCTCGTGTGATTGCAGCAAGGATGGTCTCTTGTGAGTTCTTGGGGGATTGTTTTATCCCCAGACTTGAGTGACAGTCTCCCTACTCCGGGGGTCTTTCAATGTTAATTCTGCCTACCCAAGAGCATGGGAGATCTTTCCACTTTCTGGTGCCTTTTTCAATTTCTTTCTTCAAAGATTTAAAGCTCTTGTCATACAAGACTTCCACTCATTTGGTTAGAGTTACTCTAAGATATTTTATGCGATTAGTGGCTATTGTGAAGGGTGTTGATTCTCTGATTTCTTCCCCAGCCCTTTTATCATCTGTGTACAGGAGGGCTACTGATCTTTTTGAGTTAATCTTGTATCCTACTACCTTGCACCCATTTTCAATTCACCCTCACCATCAATTTCTTACCTGCTGGCCAGCCTTCTGAGAGCAATCTCTCAGGGGTCCCCTACTTTCCCATCTCACCGATGGGCTTCCAACTGTCATGCCTGCGTTACTCTTGGTACAGTTGGCACGTCATTGTACCATCCCTGAGTTGGACAAGGACCTGGAAAGAACACACAAGAGACCTGTGTCATTCGAAAGGAGATCAGCAGAAAGCCATTTATTCGAATTTAGGAAAAAAATCTTATATCCTAGCTGCTGCACAACAGAATTCCTCCAGGCAGGTGGGAAGTTACCATGCCCAAAGTGGAGCAGAGAATGTCCTGTAGCTAATCCCAGGAGGGCAGAGGGAGCACAGGAAAGCTGGAAAATGCAACAAAATGTCTGGACAGAAACTGTCCTCAAGATGAACCCTGGGATGGGGGTGAGGTTGGGGTTAAGAGCATTGCCTCCCCTTCAAAGGTCCTGAGTTCAATTCCCATCAATCACATGGTGGCTCACAACCATCTGTAATGGGGTCTGGTGCCCTCTTCTGGCCTGCAGACATACACACGGACAGAATATTATATACATAATAAATAAATAATAAAGAAAAAATTTGAACCCTGGGAGGAGGGGTAGACCCAGGCCCTTCAAGAACTGAAGTCTATTCTTTGGCCATCGTAAGGGAAGTCTGATCACACTGACTGCGCTCTCAGTGGCAGTTTCTTACCAAATGACTATTTCTTGCTTTTTAATTTTTTATAGCAATCAGTACATGACATATTCATCAAACTTAAGAGATTGCCCAGACAGAATCTCTCTCTTGTTGTAGCAGATAACTGATCAGTTCTGAAGGCAGCTGGATGACAAAGGTTTGGCCAGCAACTCAGCTACGGTGTACTGATGTACTGATGCTCGTGCGGGGCAAAACAGACCCTGAGATTGTAATGCTCTATCCTTTCCCTTTTAGAGACAAGCCCTCCCCAGACTGAGGCAGGCAGATCTTCCTTCCTATTTTCAGCCCCAGTCTTTCCTTTCCTTCTCCCCACTTCTCTCCTCTGTCTCTCTGTCTCTGTCTCTCTCCCTCTCTCTCTGCTCTTCTACCCTTCCTCTCTTTCTCCTCCATAACCCACTAAATAAATACCCACTTCCTCTGCACAATGTGCCTACCTGTCTTGGTCTCTCACCCACCATGCAGCTCTGTGCCTAGGTTCCATGAGCCACTGGGTGCTCCCTGCCTGGGACTCGCTGCCCCTCATGGCCCACAGGCTGCTCAGGGACCTGCAGCATTTTAGTTTTAGCATAACAGAGATACCCTTACCTTGTTTACAGCACGGTATTTCAATTGATGGACATTTTCTTTTCTTTGGGGGGGGTTCGAGACAGGGTTTCTCTGTGGCTTTGGAGCCTGTCCTGGAACTAGCTCTCGTAGACCAGGCTGGTCTCGAACTCACAGAGATCCGCCTGCCTCTGCCTCCCGAGTGCTGTGATTAAAGGCGTGCGCCACCATCGCCCGGCTTTGGCTTTTAACATTAAAAGAAAATGTTTGCTGGGCGGTGGTGGCACACGCCTTTAATCACAGCACTCGGGAGGCAGAGGCAGGCGGATCTCTGTGAGTTCGAGACCAGCCTGGTCTACAAGAGCTAGTTCCAGCACAGGCTCCAAAGCCACAGAGAAACCCTGTCTCGAAAAACCAAAAAAAAAAAAAAAAAAAAAGATTAAAAGCCAATAGCAACTGTTACCAATAATAGCCACAATGGACTAGGGTTGTTGCTTGGTGGATTTTATAGCTACACATGGAACTCCCTGGCCTCAATACCTACAGAAATGACTGAAACCACAAAGTGTTCAGGGATACAGCTCAGTGGTGTGGCTCTTGTATGCATCCCAGTACAGGAGAAAGACAAAAGCCATGTGGACAAATTAGTCACAGATAATTTGTTCAGAGCCATTGATCATTAAATTAACTGGAATTGGACGTTTTAACAACTCATGTGCTAGTAAATGGAATTATTCCATAATACACACTAATGGAAGAACTGATTCTGGCCATAAGAATAATATTAAGGGGGCTAGTGGAATGGCTCAGTGGTTAAGAGCACTGGCTGATCTTCCAGAAGACCCAGGTTCAATTCCCAGCACCCACATGGCAGCTCACAACTGTCTGTAATTCCAGTTCCAGTTAATCTGGCACCTTTATACTACATGCACATAAAATAAAGTTAAATATTTTAAAAAAGAATAATATTAAACCTTCTCTGGTCTTGCACCAGGCACCCGTATAATTTTTACAACAAATACAGACTGGTATACTCCCATGCTTTTTCTCTGGATTACAGACTGCGCAGAATATTGATAACCATTGTATTTGACCTGATGTCTATGCTGGTTTTAAAGGGACAAAGGGCATAGTTATATCTACAAATAAAACAGAAAATACAAGGACACTGCAAAATAGAATTAGGAAACTGGAGGGAAGTGGAAATAGATTAAAAAGATAGTGACAGATTGATTGCTTTGTCAGCTGCTGCGAGAATGACGCAAACTAGGCTACTCTCTGCTGTTAGTTCAGAGAGCGGCCCTGACTGAGGGGGTGATTTTTGTAAAAGGGTTTAATTCAAGAGTCAGGCAGGCAGGGGAGGGGAGCCTCAGGACTAAAGCCGTGTCCTGGAGATGGGTCTAATCTGTGGTCTGAGGTGTGGGGAAAGGCGATTGGTGGGAAGGGACGCCGAAGTAATTGGCAGTCTGTGCCCGCAGTGGTCTGTGGGTACGTAGGCAAACTTCAGGGCTCTTCAGAGGTCGCCCGTTCCGAAAATGGCTGCATTAGCATGACCTCGGGTGGGTTTTGGGTCCTCTGACGTCAAAAGGACGCTCACGCCCATTAGACATTTTCTGCTGCTCCTGGGTAAGGGGAGGGGGTGTGCGGTTTCAACCGGTTTGAGCCAGACAAGGCTTTTTCCTCAAAATTCAAAAAAAAAAAAAAAGCAGCTTAAAACAATCGTTGCCAAGGTGACCAAGCATCAGAGGCCCTCCCTCCCCCGCTCTCTCTCCTAGGCTAGCAGGCAGGGGTCCATTCAGTTTTTTTCGCTGCTGAATTTCAAAAGAAAAGACGTGCTCTTTGATTTTTAAATTTCAATTTGGAAAGAAAACTCCACAAGAGAAAACATTGCTAATTTCATTATGGGGATTTAGTTACTATAGGATAAGCCACTTTTCTTTTTATATTCAGAATATTGGTTCACTCCTAGCAGCAGATTAGAGATTTTTTTCCCCCTATAACCTAGAGTTTTCCAATTCTCTTCAGATATTGGTTGCAGTACAAAAATTAACTTAATTCTTGCCCTGCCGACCTGAGAAGTACAGATCTCTACAGATTCTGGGCTCAGCCCCTCAAGTGCCCCTTTCCCAACCCCCCTCTTCAGACGCCAGCAGCAGTAGTTACCTGTGCATGTGACCGGGTTATAAATCAGAGAGGTTTCCATGACTACCCCTCAGGTTCTATGGTTTACTAAAATAGCTTGGAGTAATCAGAAAACAGTTTACTTACAAGATTATAGGTTTATTACAGAGGATGGAAGTTAAAAAACAAGAGGCTGGAGGGGCAGCTCCGTGAGACATAGTGGAAGGAGCGCCCAGTCCCTTTTCACCTGTTTCCCAGCTTTGAAGTTCTGGGGTCTGTATGCATGCATGGCCACGAATCCCTTCCCATCAATAATTAAAGCACCCTCCAGCCCCTCACGATCCCCTGCCGTGGGGGACTGGTGTGTAGAGATTGTGGACAGGATTCGTTAATAGGGCAGTGTTTTCTTCTGTGCGGAGATCGAAGGCAAGGTTGAGCCTCGAGGCACGAGAGCGGCTCGGTTCAGGGAGAGGCGGCGGGTTTGACGGCGGGAAGCCCGGGTGCTGGGCATGGGTTCTGGAGGCGGCCCCGGCTGCACCCGGAGTCGTGGGGTGCGCAGCGTGGCCGGGGCGGGAGCGTGCCCGCTGGAGACCGGCTGGCGGTCGGACCCGGCGTCACGAGCCGAGCGTACCACCCTCCAGGTGCCGATCGTTAGCCTGCTGATCCGAAGCCCGATCGGGGAGTCAGGCACTGAGTTGTGGAGTCAGACACCATGCTCCCAGCAGCCTCAGACCCGTCCGACTTAAGCAAAACACGGCCCTCGGGTCCTTTCAAACAGCAACGCGCTTTCAAAGCGATTGCATACTGGGCTGGTAAAGGCAAAATCCCCATTCTCCAGGTGTTAATAAAAGAACCAACCAAGAGCCAACTTGACATTCCTTTTTATTGCTGGTTCGCCAATTCTATCAATCCTATCATAGGGAGATAATTCAGGGCCTGTAATTGTCTTAGCACATTATCAGCAAGAAAAACCTGAGGAAGAAAAGGTTGAGTTCAGTACTGCTCACTAAGTGAATTCTGGTCAGAGAGAAAACGGGAAATTCTGGATACTGTCTTCAGTCCCAGTTTTGAGGTCAGCATGTTGGAGCAGACCAGCTTTTCCTTCAGCTCTGGAGCGCCTTCCTACCACTGAGCTGCCCACTGCCATGGAATTTGATTTTCTGAGCAATAATTGAATAGCCTTTCTGATTTTCTCCTCTAAACATTTTTGGTTTTGTAATGTGGCATTGCGAATGGAATGTAGGGTTTATGTTGGTTTGGGGGAAACTTCCACCCAGCTACACTGCCTGATGAAATTTGTTTTGTTTCCCGTTTTAAATGCAAGCAAAACCAAAATGTCTTCAGCTCAGTGTACCCATGGCGTCTACCAATGTAACTGTCTTTCAGTGATTTCAAGGATGAATTTAGACTATCCCTCTCCTCTGCTTTGCACAAGAAATCTTAGTGACTTGACTCAGAATGATAAGTTCAGCATGGTTCCTGAGAAGCAGGCTTTGGGACTTAAAATGGTTTGTCTGTCTTACATGGTTCCTGAGGAAAATCTGTGATGAATAAACAAATACGAAAAAAGCCTTTTTTAAAAAAAAACAAAGAAAAACAAAAACCTAATAATAATAATCAAGTAATTTGTTATTAAAATTTTGACAAGTCCGTTTTCGGTAAATACGGCAGTAAAGCAAGGGAAGGATGTAACTCCACAGGTCTTGAACTTTGAATGTGGGACCTGTGTTTGCATTTGGTTTTTGACTTACTTTGCCAGAGTATGGGGCAATGCTCCTGTCCTTTCTGCAAATTGCCACACTTGATGATCATTTTTCCTATATCTAGATCTTTGCAGGGTAAGTTGATTATGTATTAATATGAAAGAAAAATTGTACAGAACTGGCAAGATGGCCTGTGGGTAAAGTGCTTGTTGCATAAGTATGAGGCGGTGAGGACCTGCGCTCAGATTTCTAGATCCTGTAAAAACAGGACACAGTGAAGCTGCTTAGCTCACTGCGGGGTGGGGGGTAACAGAGGGACAAGAGGATTCCTGAGGCTTAATGGCCACCCAGTCTAGCCAAAATCAGTGATATCCTAGGAGAGAGAGAGAGAGAGAGAGAGAGAGAGAGAGAGAGAGAGAGAGAGAGCTCTTAATGCAGAAGGGATAGGGGTGGGGGTGTGTTGATACCTTAAATTGACCTCTGGTCTCAATATGGGTCTGTGTGTGTCCACACACACACAGACATGCACGCATGTGCCTGTGTGCGCACACACAAGACAGACAGACATGACATAGACACTAGAAAAGAGCACTGTTAAGTACAATGACTTACCCTATGGAAAAGCATTTTCACATCTGTGTGTCATACTGTACCTGGTTAAATCACGTCTGGAGAACATGATTATAAGTGTGTTGATTAGGACCAGCTATGAATGGTCCTTTGCCGCCCCGGACTAGGTAGGCAGCAGCCGCTGATTGAGAGAGCATTGATGGTGTGAGCTCCTTGTGCTGACATCTTCTGCTTGTGTTTTTGTTTTGATCTTGCTCTTCTGGATATTATCATCATCATTATCATCATCATTTTGGTCTGATCTCCAAACTGGGGAGTCCTTCGGAGCTCATTGTAGAAATGGCTTGTACTGCACTGCATGAAGGGTATGTCTCAGAGACACTAGTTCCGATGGCTCAGAGCCAGCCTGAAGGTGCGCTGAAACTGCAGAGAAAGGCAGGCAGATCCACGGCTTACACAAAATGTAGTTTAACAACTACTTATTGCAGTAAACTTATATATGCCTTGAAATTTTAGCTTTTAAAACACACATTAAAAACATTAGTTTTCTTTATCTGTCTAATATATAACCTGTTTAAAAAGGCCTTTATTCAGAGGTGTTCCGTGTAGTTGGCAGAAAGGCAGGTGTTTCACACTGGGAGGAAGGGGTTAAAAGTTAGACAGGACAAGGACTGGCAGAAACTAGCTTGAGTGTACAGTCTCTCCATATTGCAGTGTCATACCCAGTGCCATTTAAACACTTTGGAAACCAGGCATGCTGGTACACACCTGTAGCACAAAACTAGGGAGGCTGAGACAGGAGGACTGCAAAGTTGACATCAGCGTGGACCACAACCCAAGACCTTGCCCGTTTTAGAGAACAAAACAGAACCACAAGGAACCAAAAAATGAGAAAAGACCAGTGAGATGGCTCAGTGGGTAAAGATGCTGACCAACGAACTGAGTTTGAGTTGATCACTAGAACCCACACAGCACAAGACCCATAGTCATCATGATTTCCACAAGCCTGCTGCGGTATGCATGCATGCAAACCTGAGCGTGTAGGCACAAACTCACCTGCAGAGGCAGGTGGATCTCTGTGATTTCGAGGACAGCCTGGACTACTTAGTCAGTTCCTGGTCAGACAGGGTTACAGGGTTACATAAAAATACATACATACATAAAAATAAGTAAATGTTAAAAAACAAAACCAAGAAAATCGAACTTGCAGATAGTCCAGGTGTGAGTGGCTCAGCTGTCTTCACAACTCCGACCTATAGGACTGAGGATGTGTGCCAAGATGCCTGAAGTCACTTTAAGCTTGACTGATCCCTACAAGGAGGACCCTGGTCTGCCGGTACTTGTTCCGAAGACAGCACTGCCAGGTGGTTCTGTGAACTGTCCCGAGGGGAGAAAACTGAGAACTAGGATTACTCCTCTGTGCTCCTATGTAGTCTGCAGAGTTACACTGTCAAGGTACAAAGGTGTTCCGCCTCCTCATTTCATTCAGAGTACGGGAGGGAGAAAACAGTTTGCTTAGTGGATTAGTTGTTTCTTATGACAGACAGAACTAAGGGATGAAACCTGGGAAGGGATCTGGGAAGTGATGTGCAGGGTAAGGGGATCACAGTCCCTGTGTCCCCAGATGAGGTTGGGATCTAGTGTGGTCTAGGGTTTTCTGTTAACTTTCTACCCTTGTAACCTGTTCGGGCTAGATACTCTAGTTATACCGCTGTGCTGACTCCCAGTCTCAACGAAGCCTGGGCTCTTGGTGGTAGAATATGTGATAGTTCCCTCCCTCAAAGCCTTTGGGGAATTGGTTTCCCATGTGTTGGAACTCTTTGGAGAATGACATGATCCAACTTTGTGTTTGGGTTATATCCCAGTCAGCTTGGCGTGGGACTCTCCAGATGTTCCACACCCTAGTGTTCATCCTGAACTCTTTCGGGGGGGGGGGGGAAACTACTCCTGTTTTGTCTTGAAATGCTTGTGGCACTGAAGTCAACACCCTGCTGTGTACTGTCTGTAGGGGAATGTGGAAGTATCCTGACTCATCGGGAAGCCAGGTTATACTTACAGCCGCAATAGGACAGCTCTGGAGGGGTAGAGGCTCAAGAAGACAGCTCTGGAGGGATAGTGATATGTCCAGGTTAATTATCACCAAAAAAGAACTCCACGGTGAGACTAGCCTGGTCTACAAGAGCTAGTTCCAGGACAGCTAGGACTGTTACACAGGGAAACCCTGTCTTGACAAACAAAACAAAACAAAACAAAACAAAAAACAAAAAAGAAGAAGAAGACGAAGAAAGAAAGAAAGAAAGAAAAAAAGAAAAAAAAAGAAACTCCACGGAACTGGATTAAAATGTAAAGCATAAGAGAGTTTTTAATAATATTCAAACTTGAGTTTGGATTAGGTGCCAAGGCAGTAGGTGAGAGGTGCAGCACACCCGTGGGGGAAGGGCCAAACCTTTAAAGGGGAAATGCCTTAATCAGGGGAGTGAGTCCTGTCGTCTTGGGATTGGGTGAGGTAGTTTCTGAAACTATCAGTCAGTTTTTGAATGTGAAAACCCAAACAAAGAGCCATTAATAGCCGACAAGGTGTCATCAAGGACAGGACGCCTCAAAGAACATCTGGACCTTATTCAATTCTGTGGTCCCTGTCTCCTCAGTTGGCTGTTTTCAGGGTATCTGTTTGGATTTTGCTATTGCTACACATTTCTGGAGCCAGGGTCAAGGCTCAGTCATTTACCAGGTGGCCTTTAGGGAAAACAGAATCCCTGTAAAATTAAGGCTTTGGTCTCACATTGGTTCCTAAGAGATCCAAACATGGGAACTCTTTCAAGTTTCAAGATTTTTTTCAAGTTCTGTTGTTTCTCTGGGTTTCTGTGGGAGAGACTGGTATGGGTTTGCTTTACCATTAGCTGGATGGCCCCTAATCTTTCCTTTATAAACCATAATATTTCTTTTAAAATGGAGGGCCTAAAAATATTAAGGTTAAAATTAAGATAATCTCTTTTTTTTCACATAGGGATTTTATTCTCCAGAACACATTTCTAAGTGTTCTCATCTTTACAGCGGTTCTCCAAGTCACTGTCCCCTACTTCACTGTTGAGAAGCATGGATGTCCCTGCACTAGGACCAAACAGGGATTATAGGACTCAAGAGCTGTTTCCGGCCCCCTAGCTCAGGCTAAATAAGCTGTTGATCTTCAAAGGTCAATGAAGGATTAAGATAATCTTAATGCACGATGAAATGAGAAGTGAATCCAACAGGGTGGAAATTAAGTAGTGAGTCGCGGTGACTCAGACCAACCTTGGTCAGCCTTCCGATCTCGTTCACTTGGGCCAGTCCTTCCTAACTCTACACCAGAGGGGTCCATGTAAAAAGCATTCCTCTCCCAGAGCTGCACATAATCCTTCATGCTGTAGGAAAATGAAGTCTAAACCTCTCCAATTTTGCTTGACTACTTCGGCCAGGGAAGTTAGGGATTCCTGTAAGTGGGAAATGGAGGTTTCTAATCTCTCTGTTTCTAGGTTGATGACCATTCAGAGGCTGGAATAATGCTGACTCTGGGTGACCAGGAAGGCTGTTCCACTGTGAATCCAATGAGGTTGGCTCCCAGCAGGATGCTCAGGATCAAGGTGGTTACTAGTTTCCTTTTAGTCCGGGGCTGTAGGACTCTAATTTTATCAAGAAATTCTTCCACATGGTACATGAGTCTAGGAATGAGACGTATCCACACACAGAATCCATTGGTTTGGTATGAATACAGGGGTGAGGCCAGTAGAACGTGACCACCAGGTATCATCGTGGGGAATTGAGTAGGAAGCCCTTGGGGGAATGGCCTTGGAAGTTAGATAGGGGCTGTTGGCTGGCTGGGGTGGCTCCCACGCAGGTCCCAGTGCCAGCCAGCGATCTGCTGGAGATCGGCATTGAGTGGAGTCTGAGGTATGACTAAGGGTTCCCACTATGAGACACCCTCACATATCATAGCAGCGCCAGCAAGCCGTGGTTAGACCTGGCTTTGAGGCATTTAGGATTAAAAAGGACTGAGTTATGAGACCAATGAGTAGATCTTCAGTTTGCGGGCAGCAGGAGTTATCAAGCAGCTAGCTCTGTGGGCATTTATGGCGGGAGTTGTCTGTGGCTGTTGGGCACTGGTTGTGCTGGCAGCCTGAAGATTAGGGATAATGGGATGAGGGATATCAAAGGGATCTCAAATACTGTTAGCTCCATCTGGTAGGGGGAGTTTCTAACACAATGATTTTTTCCCGGGGGGGGCTGCCCTTATTACCTCTCAATTTTCCTCTCCAGCAGCCAGGCGTTGTCGCTAGCATCATTTCTGCTGGGTGCTGACTATGGCCCGATCCTTCCAAATCTCTTTTCCCTACACTCTCCATTCTATTGTACATCGGTCTGGTGATTTCTCAGAAAATTAGGAAAGAACCTACCTCAAAGGATCCTCAGTAGTACCACAAGGACATATGTTCAGCTATGTTCATAGCAGCATTGTTTGTCATAGCCAGAACCTGGAAACAACCTAAAATGCCCCTCGACCAAAGAATGGATAAGGAAAATGTGGTACATTTACACAATGGAGTACTACACAGCAGAAAAAAACGACAGCTTGAAATCTGCAGGAATATGGATAGAAAATATCATATTGAGGGAGGTAACCCAGATCCAGAAAGACAATTATCACATGTACTCACTCATAAGTGGTTTTTAAACATAAAACAGAGAAAACAAGCCTACAAATCACAGAGAAC
>JAQHUG010000215.1:212522-224988 GCA_028555095.1 Dicrostonyx torquatus | reverse complement strand
TGTGAAACACCCTTCCAGTTTTCTACACATTATATACACCGTATGCCACATGGACATCACGCATATAAGGAGAGATAGAAGTAAAAATTGGTTAAGATGTCCAAAAAAAAACTTTCTTCTATTCAAACCTTAATTTTTGTGAATCATGTTTTGAGTCAGTTGTTGATTGCTGTGAGTTTTCCATCCGGTGCAGCCTTCTGTGACATAAAAAACGCTGGTGATGGGTGAGATGACTCAGCTTGCCGCATAAACCTGACAAAGTGAGTTCAAGCCCTGGAACCCGGGATGGAGAAAGAGATGGGATTCTTCAGTTCTCTGACCTTGACGCAGGAGCCCTGTGTCCCACACCTACGCGTGTGCACTGACACTCCATATAAAATAGTCATAATAAATACTAAAAGTTTTAAACTTCTGGTAATGCACAAGATCTTGTCATGTAAGCAGCTGACCCTATTCCTCCCTCTAATTTTGATGCCACTTTGTTGGTCTGAGCCGATGGCAATGATTTCAGGTGACATCCAAGCCAAGGTATCTCTGTTTTCTAATAAAATTTAAAAGGGATTCTAAGTGATCAGCCTGGCTATCGGTAATAAAAATGATAGATATTCAAGTTTTTTTCCCCTTTGGTACAGAATTAGATTTATAGCTGTACACGTATTTGTGTTGTGTTTTAAGTCATGGTCTAGCTGTGTCACCCAGGCTGTGACATGTTGCCCAGCTACAGGTCCCACGGAAGCACTGAGAAGTAACATTCTTGGTGAGTGATTGGGGACTGCCATCAATGTAATCTCACCACCTTCATTTCAGAGGACTTCCCTTTACTCAGAAAAATGTCTTCAAGTTTATTATTTGTGTGTGTGTGTTTGTGTGTGTGTGTTTGTGTGTGTGTGTTTGTGTGTGTGTGTGTACATATGTACGCGCCGCGCGTTGTGTGAGCTCTCACTCACAAGCTTGCGCATTGTGTTCAAGTTAAAAGGATGCCTGATGTCTGATAATTCCCCTCCTTGTGGGTTTCCTTAAACAATGCATTTTACTTATTTAAAACGAGGACAATTTGAACAGCTGCATACATCTTTTGTATGCGGAAGCAATACTGCCACCTGGCCAACAAAATCAAGAGGTCCCGAGTTTCAAGATGCATTCTGATTTCAGAGATGTTGAAGTGGGAAGGTTTTTGAAAAAGCGTGCCCTAGCTGAAATACAGTTCCGTCTGGAGGGCTGGGTTGATGTATGATCTGGTTTCTTCAATAATTCCAAGGCTGATTTCCTGTAAAATAGTTTCTCTTAAAGAAATTTGTATGTTCGGTGTTTTACAAACGGTCTAGGGACTGGGAGGGTTTTGCCTGGCGTTTGTTGTGTGGCCGAGATGAGTCTCCAGAAAGGTAGAACCAACAGCTCCTTCTAAAGCCATCAAGAATATTTTTACACAGAGCGTGGCTCCTTGCCTCGAGCGGCACTTTTTCTCTCAGCACGCAGGAGGCCAATGCAAGAGAATTGAAAGTTTGAGGCCAGCCTGAGCTACTTAGTGGACAGACACCCTGTCTGCAGAAGCAAAGAAAAAAACGTAGGTAACGATTATTTTCTTCATCACAGATTATTAACATATATTCAGTAGTGTGTCTGATTTAGTTTTGTGTCCCTCATGACACTTAATTGTTTTTGCCCACCACAGCATTTATAGGAGACAGGGCAATAAATGTAAATTGAGGATAAATAAGTATTTGTTAATATCTGTAATCCTTTCTTGCTCAATATAAGGCTTTGAATACCTTGCCTTTGTTAAAGGGGGCTCGTAGGATTCATTTTATGGTGAAACGCAGGACGAGAGAGCAGCAACCTGAAGACAGTATCTAGCCCTAAGTAAACGGATCATTGATAGAGCAGCTTTTGGTTGAGAAACCTTGCTGCAGACTCTGGGCAACCAGGAGCTCGCTCGCTCGCTCGATTAACCCTTTGAACGCTGTTCTCCTCCTGCATTCACATGTTGCTTTGCGAGACATTTTTCAACTGGTCATTTGGATCTCATTTCTCTGAAAGCTGAAGCTTAGCTCTGGGTCCCTGCTTCAAGCCCCGATTCCGGTGGGGGCCGCGTGGGGCGGAGCCCGCAGGAAGTGTGCGCTTTAAGAGCAGGAGGAAGGGGCTCGCGGCGGCGGCGGCGGCGGCAGCGGGGGCTGGCGCGGGGGCCGGGGGTGGCGCCGTGGCCGTGCGTCAGAAGGGGCCCAGGCTTCGCACCTTGATTGACGTCAGAGTCGCGGAGGGGCTGCGGTGACTCGGCCAGTCCTCCGGAGCCTCGTCCCAGTCGCGACTCGGAGCTCGCGTCGAGCGACACGCGCTCCGCTGAGCTCCTCTCCTCGGCTTCCAGCGGGCGTGGCCGGGGACGCGGCGGCCTGAGACCCTCGCGGCTCGGCGGAACCCAAGCGGCGGGCAGCGCGTCCAGGCCGGCGGCGAGCCGCTGCGGCCCGGAAGGAGCGCAGGCGGCCTCCACGGAGGTGAGTGGCAGGGCGGGCGAGGGCAGCGCGGCCCCGGGAAGCCGCTTCTCGCCCGGGAGCGGCGTGGACGGCTCGCCCGGGCTCCCGCGCCCGCGCTCGGCGCGACGGACTCTGCCGCCCTTGGGCGCGCAGCTTCGGGGCGGCTGCGGGGCACGGCGGAGGGAGGAGGTGGGTCCCGGGGCTGCAGGGGCGCGGGCGAGGCCGGGGCCGGCGGGAGACGGCCGCGCCACCTGTCCACACACCCCCTTCCCCGCGGTGCCCGCGCGCTCGGTCCCCGGGCCTTCCCGGCCGCGGAGTTCCGCAGGAGACCGTCGATGCCGGGGCGTGTGAGTGTGTGCGTGTTAACGATCGCTTCGCTGCCGTCGTGCAACAGTTGTGTAGAGCTAATCAAAGACGCCATCGCCCTTACTCGCTCCCAAGGTCCTCCGGTTTTCTGACGTGAAAGGAAAGCAAAAGATGCGGGGTCGCAAGGCACTAAAACGGTTTCCGTTCCCAAATAATAGTATTTTATTTTTAAATGTGTATTTGTTTTTACTGCAGTTGTAATGCTCCGAGGGGCGGCGAGGGGCGTGAAGAAAGCCCGTAGCAAATTGCATCAACGGGAGAGAGTCCATTAACAATGTCAGATAATCGGTCCCTTTCTGAGGATGTTTAAGTTTATGTACTAGATTTATATGCGTGTTTTACAGAAGCGGGATGTCCATTTTCTGTTTTCACTATACATCGAGGACTTTATCCGTATGCTCTAAAACCAAAGCGTAAAAGGATAGCAAAAACTCGTTGAAAATTTGATTACGTATTACTGCAGTAGCCAGCCTATTGGCTGGAAGAAAGCTGAAATCAGGGTAGCAACCAGTTTCTATAAAATATTGTTTACTCTGCCTAATAATTTGGGGCTCTGTTTTTCACACTGCAGTTTTCTACCGGTTGACCAACATCTTAAAAAAATGAATTAAGGTAACAGAAAATACCAGGGTATTGTTTTGTGAAACCTTTAAAAAAAAACTGTGTGGTGTGTGTGTGTGTGTGTGTGTGTGTGTGGTGTGTGTGTGGTGTGTGTGCGCGTGCGCTCGCGCGCTCTCTCAAGCACTGGGTTGTAATATAAAATTGTATTGCTTCCTATGGTCTCATGCTAAATAAACTTAAAATCACTAAAGTACTTTATACATTCAGAATGGGACAAACGATGAAATTAAACTAAATGTTAATTTTATCCTTTTTCATTTTTGGAGTAGTGACATTGTACACTACATTTGATTATTTATTATTTGTTTTTATCTAATATTAAAACAATTACTTCTAAATTATTCTAAATTATTTCAATAATCAAAAAATGTTTTATAGCTAATAAGGAGCTAAAGCCCCATTTTTTTCAGATTCACCAGCCACCCTGGTTTTGGTGTGAGACCTGGGACGGGACAATATTCTTCTGCTTTCTAAACGTCAGTTTGCCTCCTATCTTTTGATAAGAAAATGCGTATAAAGCATGCCTGGCTCAGATTAAGTGCTCACGGCTAGCTATTATTATTTTATTAGGACCCAATGGAAGTGTCCAGGATGTTTGTCGCCATCGGGAAGCCAGCATAGCATGGATAATCCAAAAGGAAAAAAAAAGCAAAGGTGAAAATTAGTTGATAGTGTTATATGAAGGAACTGACACTGAGTTAAAATACTGTCTTCTTTATATACAGCTTGGCCATGGTTACGATTGCTTTTCATATTTCCTACTGCTAGACAGCTAATTTAGATTATGGGATTTGTTTGGAGTTTAATTTTCTACTTTATTTCTTATTTTTGATACAGGGGTCTCCCTATGTAGCCCAGGCGGCCCTTGAGTTCATGATCCTTCCGTGTCAGTCTCCCAAATGCAGGGATTATAGGTGTGTACCACCATAACCAGCTCAGGTCGCTGTATTCTAAAAGATAGCTTTCTAGTGTCTTTATTTATTTATTTGTAAGTTGATGTCTTTTTGTCAGGCAGCTGAGAAGTATTTCCTACGAGGACTCTGAATTTCGCTAGTTCTCTTTACAGTGACAGTCAGTTGAAAGGCAATATGGTTCCAAACCAAGTCAACAATATTATTGGTTTATCGCTTCGCCCAGTACACTTCTCAGATATGCAAGAGATTTTTTTACAAAAAAAGAAAGAAAAAATAAGCATCAGTAGCATTCCCAGGCAATTGAGATATCTCTGTTCCCTGCCTTAGACTGGTCTATACAGTTCATCTGCTACAAAACCCAGCGAATGAAAAGTGTGAGCGCTGCCATTAAAACTGGCACTGGAATTTTTATGAAAAATAGACAGACTGCTTTGGACTAAGAAAAGGTGTTTCTTTCAAAAGCTGTAACTGGGTGCGACATCTGTAAGAGGTTGGGAGAAATGGAAAACAATCGTAATTTTGCTCCTGGGTCTGGCATTTAGGCTCTTGTATTTCACAGCGGCAAAAGGGAATTCACTGGGAGTGAACCCTCGGCCTCTGAAGGAAACATGGCCTGAAATACAGGTTAATTTGCCCTCACGCAGAAAAAAGACAAAAATTCTCTAAACAGGGAAGCAAAAAACCCTAACCCAATTTTAAACATATATATATATATAAACATATATATTATACATTTTAAGTTAAAATACTAAGATTATGTATATATGTGTTTTAAAAATTATTCGCTCACCAACTACTGGTTCTTATCTTGTTGATAAGAGAGATTTTTGTCTTGCACAAATAAAATGAAGGACTAAACAGCTGTTAAACATTCCATTTTGGAATTGTATGTAACGGTGAGGAAAGGTGTTTATCATGGTTTTAAAGGAAAGGAGGGTGATGGAATGGAATGTCCAGTATCAATCCCTTTCTGTAAAACATGACAGATGATAAGATAGGATTGCAACTTATATTCTTCATTTATTTGTTTTTACCATTGTGTAACAGAAATGTCTTGAGTGAAAATAACATATTTTCCTTTTATAAAATCTCTTTAAACAATTAGTATACCTCTTGTAAACAATCCCTACCCGTTTTTTGCTTTTGAATATTGCCGCATCAAAGCGCACCCTGCCTTTTCTGGTTTGCTGCCCCTTAAATTCTCAAATCAAACCTTTGATGCAGCAGAATTTAGTAATTTACTATCTTCAAGTACACTCGACACCTTTTTGTTTTTATATCTACGTTTGTTTGCTTCTCGGACAATTTTTCCCTAGCCTTATTGTAAGTAAATTCTACTGATTCCCAAAATTTGGTTAAAAACCAGTATCTACCCTTATATCCTTAAGCACTAGATCTCTAAGTTGATACTGTAATTGGAGCCGTTATCACGTTTTTATTATTGGCAGCAGTGGAGCCGTCCAAAATGCGTGCTGCGCGCGCAGGAACGTACCCTAGTGGAGCCGTCCAGACCGCGTGCTGCGCGCAGGAACGTACTCCAGCACTCAGCCCTGCTCTGCCTCAGAGTTACTATTTTTTTTTTTTTTTTTACTTTGGTGGTTCTCAGATACCACTTCACACTTTTACATTGATTTTCCAGTTCCATTTTACACTCCTGTGTGGCAGGAGAGCTTGTGTTTATCCCTCAAACTCCTAAGACAGAGTTGTGCTTCAGGCAGGCATCTGGCAACAAATACATGGAGTAAGATATGGTCTTATCGGTGCTTTTGAAACTTGTGTTGGAATTTTTCTTTACAAGTGGTCCTGGGTACAATTAACACCTGACCCATAATTAAAAAGAATTAAAAAAAAAACCCATCATTCTGCTCAATTGTTCACTGGCACAGACGGATGACAAGAAGTGACTATATATAAAATTTAAAACTAGTATGGTAGCCGAGAATTGGGTACTGGGTCCAAACTTAGTTTCACACGTGTGTTTTCCTTGTAAAATTTTACCAGAAACTTATTTTGGTTTCGGGCAGTTTTTTGCTTCCCTTAACTTGCTGAAGGCACTCGTTCGCCACACCTTCTTTTACAGCGGTTGTTCCTGGAGCCCAGAAAGCCGAGAGTGCAGGGAAGGGGGGAGGCTTGGTGGGCTCACAGTCGTTTGGAGAAGTGTGTATAATAGTATATGTAAAGTGCTTTCTTCTGTTACTGGAAATAATTGCATTATTTTTAAATGTCGACATGGATAGGGTGTGCTTGTTTGGTCAACTATAGATGTAAAACTTACTATCTAAAGAGTGGTTTTATTTGCATCTACAGACGCTCATCCAGATCGATACAGCTGAAGACATTCTTGCCCTTCTCTGCTCAAGGTAATCCCCTTGTTACTTTAAAACACAAACATTCAACCAGGTTCTAGTAGAATCCAAAATCTATATGAAAAGACCTATTTATTCATGCAAAGCAATATAATTCTAGACCCCAGATAAATGATCCTTTTGATAATTAAAATTTTATTAGTTCATAAAAATGAGCTGATATTCTTGGGTCAACTTACAATCAGCTTGAATATTTTAATTGTGTAATATGAGAGTGCTGTCTTCCTATTCCAGAAGGATTGGATTTGGTAAGTTTTAGGTCCTGGAATGTTAAATTTAAGGATGCCCGCACACGGTTCTGTTCTGTTGTAACTCACTGTGGCATGGAAGGCGGTAGAAAGGGCAGGTGCTCGAGTCTTGCAGCAAAGGCTGCAAGCTTTGCTACTCATGTGCACGATGCTGCACACATTTTCCTTTTATTTAGTGAAGAGTGGTTAAAACATTTCTTATTTTATAATTTTCAAAGTTTAGTTTTATGTTCTGGGATTCGCTTAGCCTAAAAATTGTCATACCTACAAGTGTTTCTATGAGCTTTGTCTTGTTCTCTGATTTTCAATTAATAAATGAGGTAAATCAATGTGAAAATCCAGTTCTAAAATTTTACATATCTTATTTCAGATGCTGGTTTAATTGATTTATTTTCCCTATATGTGTGGGAAGTCAGAAAAAAGGTTTTCAGTACAGAGTAATAGGCGAGCGAATATTACAGTGGAATGTTAGCTTGAAAAGGCTTTTGCACTCTCATTTTATTAGTTTTGAGGCTGTGATTTTATTTTTCAACCATTTGTTTTAATAGGTAAGCCTTTTACATTGTGGAATAATTTTACTCAGTACTAACGTCCCAGAGCCGGACTTGGTGGCACAAACCTCTCATCTCAGTGCTTGAGAGGCTAAGGGCTAGGAGTTGAAAGGTCGCCTGGGCAGCGCATCAAGACTGTTTTCATCTTCTCCCTCTAGATATAGCACACTAAATGATCCTGTTGTATATTTTTCAATAGACTAGAATATTTAAATAATTAGAATTAACATGAAAAACTTATTTACAATTCTGTTTTCAGTTGTAACAAACCAGCAAGTACACAGAATTGAATTTATTAAAATAGCTGCAACTATGTATATATAGTTGCAACTCTGTGTGTGTGTGTGTGTGTGTGTGTATTAGCAATTAATTGTCTGTGTATCAAGATTCTCTAGGGAATCAGTCTTTCTTTAGTAGAGTAAATGTAGATTTATTTAGAAAAGTAAGAGAGAACTCCTGAGAGTGGAAAGAGCTTCAAGAGAGGAATACCATTTTATTTTAGCAAAGCAGCAAGGGGAAGAGATGCGCTGTTAGGGAGCAGTGTAAGACTTACAAGACCCCTTTTTAAATACTGTGGAGAATATTTAAAAAGTATGAATCCCAGATTCTAACTCAATTCTACTGATTCAGAATTTGGGGAATGATTTTAACACTCAGCTTGATTTTGAGCTTGGATGTATTACGGAAGGTGGGTGAAAAAGCTAGTAAGCCATTTACTGATCAGGAAATCTCAGAAGTAATAAACTTTCTCCATTGTACGTGGTTTATGCAGTTAGAAAGGTTTGTGATTATTTTTAGCCCCTCTGATAAATCATAAAGAAGCTTGTGAGCGTCTGACCACACACTGCCACACGGCTTCTTTCGTGTATGATAGAGAACTAGATGTTCTCTAGGGTACCGGGAATTCAGATACCTGGAGTTTCTGTTATAAGAACGCAGGCAAATAGTTGTTGTTTCAGAAGGGCTGAGTGAGTATGTCATAGTGGTCTAATCTTTAGAAACCTAGAGCTGGACTATTTCATCTGGGACCATTTCCTGGTAACTCCGAGCTATAGAAATCGGTGTGAACCTTCCTTGTCTTCAGACAGCTGCAGCAAGCCACTCTTCCTAGTGCTGCGCACAGTGACTCAGTAGCTCTCCTCTGCTTTGTATTTTCTCCCCACAGATAGACACAGGACTGACGGAAGTTAGACATGATGGTACGTCCTTATTATTCCCGTACTCAGGAAGTTGAGGCAGAAGGATTGTGACTTCCAGGCTAGTTTCTGGATTACACAGTGAATTCTAGGTCAGTCTAAGGTATATAGTGAAATCCTGCCTTGAAAAACAAACAGGAATGATTTTGAGCTATTTTCCTAAGAGTAATAAGGAATTACTGTTTATTACTGTTATTATTATTTTGAATGCTTTTTTTTTTCTTCCTTTGTAGTTTGACCATTCGAGGCCAGTAGCCTCCTGACTGACTAGTTAAGATGCAGAAAAGACAAGGGTATTGCAGCTACTGCCGCGTGCAGTACCCTAACCTGGAACAGGTGAGAGGCCCCCTGACACGATGAGAGCATTAGCACCTTAGTCGTCAGCTTCTCCTTTACATTCTGATGGACTGGCTTATTCACTCACTGAATGGATTTCACTGAGAATCTGCTGGTTTGCAGATATTGCTTAAGATTATGAGAATATGATCCCAAACAAAATCAGTTTTTTTTCATGGAGTTTACAGCATAGTTTAGTAAGATAGAAAATAAGTAATCATATAATTTTAATACATAGTATGTCAAATTATGATTAGTTTTATGAGGAAAGCAAACTAAATGAGAGAGTGCTATTTCAGCAGAATGGCCAGGTGAGGTTTAAAGAAAGGGACATTTCAATTGGTGTTTTCAGAACCGCTGCACATGTGTGGAAGGAGTGTTCTAGGCAGAAAAATACCCAGAAGGGGAAGAAATTATGGTAACCAGTGGAAGTTGGGTGATAGGTGCAAAGTTATAGGTGGAAAAGGATGGGTAGTAGACTTTGTAAAACCTAGTAGGTTAGCTGGGTGTGGGGGGCACCCACCTTTAACCCCAACACAGACAGGTAGACGTAAACTGATTTCTGCAGAGTTCTGGGTCAGCCCTGTCTCAGAAAGCGTACAGCACCCTGTAGGTGAAGGTGAGAACACTGACTGTGCTGGTGAGGCGGGGGTGAGGCGGGTGGCCCCCCGCAGTGCCATGAAAAGGGTGCTGTATTCTGGATGCTGATGACTAGAGTAGTTGGTATGGGCTTTTTTCATATTATTTTGTTGCAATGTAATTCTTTCAGCACGAACTTCCCCGTTTAAAGTGAAACTCAGAGATCTTTAGTGCATGTATAAAGTGCTATGTCTAATTTTCGTCTTTAAAAGGAAACCGCACACCCTCTGAACACTCCTTCCCTACTCTCTTGGATCTCTAACCACTGGCAACCACTAATTTACTTGCTAATTCAAAAGATTTGACTACCCTGGATATTTCCCCAAAATGGATGCGTATGCTGTGTGACCTTTATGCCTGACTTTTCATTTTGCATAAGATATTCATGGTTCATTCATATCATAGCATGTAGTAATACCTCATTGTGGCTGAACAATATTCCATTACCTAAGTAATACCATAGTTTATATATTCATTCAACAGTCGACGGATGCTCAGGTTGTTTTTACTTTTTTTGGCTACCATGAATATTGCTGCTATGAGTATTTGTATATAATTTTTCGTGTGAACATTTTCAGTTCTCTTGGGTATATATAGGAGTGGAATTGTTGGATCATATGATAACTTTTTTTTTTTTTTTGAGGAACTGCCTCACTGTTTTCCAAAGTGCCTCTATTATCTTATGTTCCCTCCAGCAACGCATAAGGGTTCCAGTTCCCCCTCATCCTTGCCAGCACCTATTCTTTTTTAAATTGCAGCCATTTTGTGGATGTGCAGTAGTACAGCACTGTGACTTTGATTCGCATTTCCCAGTGTCACTGGGCAGTGTTGCATTTACGCTGCTCACATGCTGTGTGTGCGCATTCTTCGGGCAAATGCCTACTCAGAGTCTATGGCTATGTTTTAGTTGGCTCTTTTTTTTTTTTTTTTTTTTTTTTTTGTCTTTAGAGACAGGATTTCTCTGTAGCTTTGGAGCCTGTCCTGGAACTAGCTCTTGTAGACCAGGCTGGTCTCGAACTCACAGAGATCTGCCTGCCTCTGCCTCCCGAGTGCTGGGATCAAAGGCGTGCGCCACCACCGCCCGGCAGTTGGTTCTTTTTTACTGATGAATTTTAAGTCTTTCTTCTGAAGTAATACGATTGTGACACTTTTTTCTCTTCTGTGGCTTATCTTTCTACTTTGCTGATAGTGTGCTTGCTGTGCAAACATTTTAAATTTTGCTAGGTGTGGTAACCCACAGTTTAGGAGGTGAGAGCAGGAACATTGCAAGTTCCAGGCCAGCTTGGACTGCATAGTGAGACCTATCTCAAAAAAAGTTTTAAATTTATTTTTTATTTTTTTAAAATTAAAGACAGTTCTTACTATGCAGTCCAGGCTGGCCTCAGGTTTGCGGGTCTTCCTCTTCCACCGCCCAAGTACCGAGATTGCAGGCACACCACTGAAGGATTGCCCAGCCCAACATCAGGAAAACATGTGCCTGTATTTTTCTCTAAGAGTTTCATAGTTGCTCTTATAATTAGGTCCTCTGTTCAATTTGAATTAATTTTTGTATAGATGAGAAGTGGACTCCAGTTTCATTTCTTTGCTTGTGATATCCAGTAATCACTACTCTTTTTGTTGAAAAGACTAGTCTTTCCTGTTGCAGTTGTCACATCTGTTGAAAAATCAGCTACTTAAAGAGTTTATTTCCTTGTTTTCAGTTCTATTCTATTGGTCTATATATGTATTGCAATGCTAGTACCATAGTCTTTGTAAAACACACATTTTAAACTGGCATACAGTGTGTGTCTGTCAGACAGCACATGCAGACAGCGTGCAATGATCAGATCGGGACAACCGGCCTGTCATCTCAGACATTTATTATTTCCTTGTACTGGGAACATTCTCTCTGCTCTTTTGAAATACACAGTTAATTGTAAATCATAGTTATATTTCTGTTCTGCAGGCCATTAGAAGTGATTCCACCCATCCACCTCTCCCTCCCACACTCCTGACCATCCTCTTCCCATCCCTCTGTTCTCATCCCTCTCCGGATACCTGCACTGACTCCCTTTTGGCTGTCATGGATATTCTGTAGTAAACAGAAGAGTGCAGATGTGGCCTTGGCATACGGACTTTATTTCCTTTAGATATGCAGCAGCACTGGGATTTCCATTGTAAGAGGTTTTGTTTTTAGTTCCAAAGAACCTCTGTCCTGTTTTCTGTAATGGTTTTGTGTTTATTATTAGTCTTGCAGTATGACTCCCACTTTGTCACTTCTCATTAGAACTTGCCATTTTGAAACCTTTTTGTTAGTAACCCTTACAGCGCTGAGAAAATTGTCTTGACTTTGATGATTAGTGATATCAAGCTTTTTCATATATTGGCTTGCTGTTTGTATATTGTCTCTTAAATATGTCTATACACAGGTTATTTACCCATTTTTAAAAACAAATTGTATTTTGATATTGAGTGTTTGAGTTACTTATATTTTCTGGAATGAATCCTTTGAGTGGCTGAATATGGTGGCTCATGAGTTCTTAGCAGTCAGGAAGTGTAGAAATAAGAGTATCAGGAATTGAAGGCCGACGTTAGCTACATAGTGAATTGAGGCCATGCAGAGATACATGAAATCTTGTCTCAAAAAAAACTACTGCCAACAACAAAATCCAGTACTAAAGGAAGGATCATTTGCTGGTGAAGTAGCTTTATGGGGAAAAGACATTTCACACAAACTTAAGGACTGAGGCAGAGAGTGATTTGCGGCAGTGAACAGCTAATA
>JAQHUG010000215.1:171514-182820 GCA_028555095.1 Dicrostonyx torquatus | reverse complement strand
TACGCACCAGAGTATGCAGAAGGAAATGCACCAGAATATGCACAAGGGTACGCACCAGAGTATGCAGAAGGAAATGCACCAGAATACGCAGAAGGGTACGCACCAGAGTATGCAGAAGGAAATGCACCAGAATATGCACAAGGGTATGCACCAGAGTATGCAGAAGGAAATGCACAAGAATACGTAGAAGGGAATGCACAAGAATACGCAGAAGAGTACGCAGAAGGGAATGCACAACAGTATGCACAAGAGTATGTAGAAGGAAATGCACAAGAGTATGCAGAAGGGTACGCACAAGAGTATGCACAACGGTATGCAGAAGAGTATGTGCAACAGTATGCACAAGACTATGCACAACCGTACGCACAAGAGTATGCACAACGGTACGCACAAGAGTATGCACATGAGCATGCAGCAGGGCAGCCTAGTGAACTGGTTCACGAAGCCGCACCTGCAGCCCCTGCAGCCCCTGCAGAAGAAACTCGGCCTCCGGTGACCGCGCAGGAGCTTCCGGGTCCGCTCTGCCGTTGCTGCCGTGGCCGCCCCGAGACCGGGGAGGAGGAGGAGCGGCGCGGCCGGTGTGACGCCGTGGGCTCGGCGCCCGCAGAGGAACCGACCCGGGCCCCCGCCGACGGCGGGCGGCGGCAGCGGCGCGGGCGCGGGCGCGGGGCGGCGGGCGCCGGGGTCCGAAGCCCCGGGAAGAAGCGGAAGCTGGCGGGAGCCGAGGAGGCGCTCCCGAGAAAGAAGCACGTCGTGCGTGGCGGCCGGAGGAGGAGGAAGGCCCCCGGCGCGGACGGCGCGTCCCCCGCGGCCCCGACGGAGCGGCCCGAGGCCGTGGCCTCCGTCTTCTCCTCCCTGACGGCGAAGGAGGCTCAGGCCGCGAGCCGAGCCAAGGCGAGGGCCGGCGGCCGAGCGCAGAGGAAGACCGTGCTCGGCCCCGCGCAGACCCCGACGGGAGCGGGCGGCGACCCCGGCCGGAGCGACCCGCGGCCCGGCGCGGCGGAGGGCGCGGCCCGGAGGCCCGGCGTGGCCTCGGCGTCCATCCTGGTGGTGCCGAAGAAGCGCGCGGTGCTGCGGTTCCTGGACGCCGCGCAGTCGCCCCCCGCGGCGCAGCCGCCCGTGCGCGCGGCCGAGGCCCCGAGGGCGGAGCCGCAGCCGAGGCCCCCGAAGCGCGGCGGCGCCAAGATGGTCCTCAAGTCCATCAAGAAGGAGCTGCAGGACAGCAGGAGCCAGCGGGGCTTCTGGAAGAAGACGATGGCGGCGGCGCACCTCAGGATGTGCCTCCTGCAGAGCGCGCACCAGACCCTGCTCCTGCGCAAGAAGGCGCGGCTCGCCTCCGAGAAGCTGCGGCTCTGGGTGCAGCTGCGCGCGGCCGACATCGTCCGCAAGTACGGGGCCCGACGGCCCGGCGCGCGCCGGCAGCGCCCGTCCAAGGCCGCCCTGGTCCGCAGGCAGCTGCGGAAGAGGAAGATGGTCGCGCGGAAGATCAGGGCGGCCAGGAAGGCGGCCGAGGCGGCGCGGAGCCGGCCCAGCCTCCCCGCCGCCGCCGAGCCCCAGTCGAGAGCCGCCGCGGGGCCCTCGGAGCTGCCCGCCGGCCTCCCCGACGCCGCCGGCGGCAAGCGCGCCCGCCGGAAGTACCGGCGCCGGCGGCGGAAGCCGCTCCCCGTGCGAGAGTACGACCTGCGCAGCGCGAGCGCCAACCCCGACCGCATGGTGACGCGGCTCGCCAGCCGAGCCCGCAGCGACGCCAAGTGAGCACCGCACGGACACACTCGGACCTGACACTATTTTGCTACAGATATTATTTTTCAGAGATTTTATATTCATTTACAATTAGTGTTTAGGGTCTTTTTTTTTAAAAAGACTTAAAAGCAAACTTTGTCCCGTTTCTGTAGAACTTCACCTTAATTTGTCTTATAATTTAGCACAGTATTTAGAATTTTGTCCCTTAACTCATGTCCATATTCATTTCCTCTGAAAACCTCTCGTGCCAAAAAGCTACAACACTGCAAGAACGGACACGGCGGACTTAGCAGTGTCACCGCGCTCCCAAGCTGAACCCTCACGTAAGGATTTGGACTGGATAAAGAAAACGAGTGACATTGTGCTTTCTCAATGTTTGAATGTGATTGACTTGAATGATCACAAAAATATAATTTCCTTTAAAAGGCATTCCATGAAATAATTATTTCATCCAGTTTTTTAAGTGCCTGGTGATTTTTATAAACAACAAGAATTCTTTCTCCTTCATTACATTGGATCTGCAAGTCTGTAGCTTTCCTCATTTAGACACATACCCACACATCTGCTCAGCAGCGTTAGTATCTTATATGGAAAAAGATTTTACCAATGTGAGGAGACTTTTAAACTACCTTTTCCCCTTTGCTAGTAATCTAAAGTGAAAATCCAGGTAATTTTGAGATCTTATTTATTAATATTTCAGACATTTTAACATATTGAACTGAAGTTACTGATTTGACAATAGTGTGGGCTGGCCATTGTCATTAGCGAAAACTTCAACATTTCAGAATACTTAAACTGGCAACTTAACTGGAGACCCATTTTCCAAGGGAAAAATGATTTATACATCAATCAGTTTATCTTAAACTAACTTGACATTTTTCTTAAACTACCTAATTGATTTAAACAGTTCGGATCAAAGATGCTCTGGCAGCCTCTGGTACTCGAGTAGATTCCTTTAGGACACTGACTGAGCTGATGCAGCTGCATCTACCGCCTTGTTCAGTCAAGACCTTGACCTTTTCCTGTCACTGCTGTTACAAGGAAACACAAACTTTCCCTTTATTGCGTAACTACTTAATTGAGACTAGAGTCAGTGTTCAACTGTATCTTGATTTCAGAGATAAAAATGTGTTACCTTAGAATTAGTGAAATATCAATGTGATTTTGTTTCAGGGGCCGTTATTTAACCTGTGAGTTGTTAGTGGTGATAACTATTGTCATATCTTTACTTCTAAATATAAATGGTAATTATATTGCAGAGTGGACAAATGTGATTTTTTAGATGGCAAGTAACGTGTTTAATTTCTTCAACCTTGCCTCCTTAAATAAAAACATTTTAATTCCCTTTCTTAAAAAAGGCTCAATGAGCCGCTAGTTTTTTTTTTTTTAAACCAATCATCAAAATTGAATTAAGGAAGAAAACTGTTTCACTGATATGAAGTACTCATGTAAAAGCATGTTTGCAGGTACCCATGTCTTTTGTAGTTCCCAGACGCCATCAGTGTAGAAGTGAGCGTTCATACCAATAGCCTACCACGTACTTATACCAGATCATGCCTATTGGGATTATGCTCTGCAGTGAGGATCATTCTTAAAATTCAAACAATCAAAATTTAAACTTCGAAACTGTTACAGTTTTCTTCAGCAAACTGGAAACTCTTTTAAGGGAGAGCAAGGAAAAGATTCCCATGTAGAATTCGCATCACCCAGATATAAAATGTCTGCCACAGAAATGATGGTTCTCTTCAGCAATTCACAAGTGCTTGTTAACTTCTTATAAGGAATATTATTTTAGGACAGCTTTGAAACTTGAAATTATAAAACTTTTTAAATTGGAAGTGAATATTTCAGAACCCCTTTATCTACATAAATGTTAATAATTTTCAGGCTAGGTTGAAACAGTTGGTTCTTTTGTGTAGTCAAGAGTGCATTATATTCTTTTAATAGTAGTACATCAAGTTACAACCATAAATGAATTTTTGTTAATCTTGTTCTTTTCCGTTTTGTGAATAGCTTTGTACTGTAGTTGTCCTGGTGTGTGCCGTGTGTGGACAATGTTGTGTAAAGAGTGGTTTTGCATTTGTGCATTGAAATTATTTATGTAACTAGGACTTTGCGTAATCCCCCTTTTTTTTGCTTAAAGAAAGGCTATATTTAAATATTCAAATAATTATATATTTCGATGTAAAACTAATGTGAAGACTGATGTATTTTTTATAATGCAGTTTAAAGTGTAAGCTTCTTTTAATGTTATCAAGATAAATTTATTAAATATTGAAATTTGTGTGTACTCTCTCCTCATGTTAGAATCTTTTCCTGGAAATATTTAAAAAGAATCACAGACTCACCAAGTCTGAAATGACTCTGTAAAAGGCCTGAGAGATGATAGATACGAGAGTGCAAATGTTGACCAAAGACGCACAGGTTGTGCCCAAATCAGAAGCTATTTCAGAAGGTTGAGCAAGCGCTGATTTGCCTGGTGACATGACGGGGCAGCTGGGTTTCGCTCGCGCCCACACCTTCCACCGTCCCCCGGACACAGGACAGCGGTGATGGGTGGCACGTGAGAGAACAGACTTAGGTGTCAGAATGAGAATTATCTTACTGAATTTTAGTAAAGGACCTTTATGTTTAGAATCATGGAATTACAGAATTATACACCAAAATGCCAACTTGAGGACATGGGAGGTAAGGAGGTTTAGCGTTTCCTCATCTCTTATTCGAATGAATTCAGATATTAAGCAGGGGAAGGATAGTTTAAAACATTTCCCTTTGTCCTTATACTTTAAGTTCTAAGTATTTTAAGCCATGGATTTTGTTTTAAAAAATTATTTGCTTTGAATAAGGATTAGGTTCGGGAGGAAGTGGTTTGTTGCTGGGTCTTTACATTATTTCTAGGTTTGCTTGCTTTAAAAACCTTTAAACCTGGAAAGCAATTTATTTCCCACATTTGTTGCTCCCTACTTTAGTGTCTGTACATACTGAGCCCTTCTTGAGTACAGCGCATTTTCCTAAGCTGTAGCTGTGTCATGGCCCTTGCTCTTTGTGTTTGGAAGCCTTGTTGGAGTCTATAGCGATTACTGTGAGTGAGAAAATTGAGGCATAGAGTAGTTAACATCACTCATAGGCCATATCTCGTCTAGTTTCCCCTTCGTTAGTTCATAGAAATGGTACCTTTATGTTAGTCTTTATGTTGGTTTCTGTTTTGTTGTTGTTTTTTGTTTTGTTTAGGTTTTTGCCTTGTTTTGTTTATCATGATTAGGGTTTTTTTTTGTCTTTGTTTGGTTTTGAGGGTCTCCTATGTTATAGCATGCTGAATATTTTGGGTTTTTTAAATTACTTTTTAGCAGTTAGTTTTAAATTTACTTAAATTTTTATTGTTTTTATTTATGCCTCTGAGAGTTTGAAGCCAGGGCCTTGTGCGTGTGAATCAAGCACTCTGCTCTTTTGTACCCCCCAGCTCTCAGACAGCTTTTAATGACAGCACTACTGGAGTCTTTGTCTCCTGACAGCAGGTGAGGCGAGCTTTGTTCCCTTCATGGCTCTTACTGATTTTCTGATTACTCCTCAAATTCAGGACTGGATAGCACAGTTGTCATTTGGGGTGTTTGTGTGGCTCACTTGAGTGTTGAATGCCCTCCTATCACGGCGTTCCCTGTGCTCAGTTTCCAACTTCAGCGTCCGCACACCTCCTCATGCTCCCGTCCTTTCAGGAAGGATCGCTCGCAGGTAGCTGGAATCTGAGAACGAGAACCAACTCGCTGGTTTCAATCCAGATGTGCCACAGAGCCAGGAACTGGTTGGTGGCAGCTTCTTTCTTAAGTTGTTATGCATATTTAGATACCTGCAAAACCAGGAAGTCAACATTGATCTCATCTATCATCTCTGCAGACCTTATTCAAATTTTGCAAATTGTCCCAAAATGTCCTTTGTAGGTCGTGGATTTGGTCCACAATTATGGGTACTTTGCTGGCTTCCTCGATGCGGAGTAGCTTCTCGCCTCTCTGTACTTGGAACATGGCATTTTGAAGGTGCTGGTTTATTGTGGAATATTCTTGAGTTTGAGCTTGTCTGGTTTTTTTTTTTTTTGTACCCTACGCATTTTTGGAATTCTGTGTTCTTCTCAGTGTATATTAACTGAAGCCATGTGATGTAAGTTTGAATAAATGTGGTGATAGAATATATCCTGTGTTTGTCTTTATTTTATGGAAAAAGCCTTTTGAAAAACACAGAAATGGGGTTTTGCATCTCATAGAGGTTTTTCAAAAATTTACACTTAAATTTTTCTTATATATCTCTCTGTGTGTGTTCTGATCTCTCTCTCTCTCTCTCTCTCTCTCTCTCTCTCTCTCTCTCTCTCTCTCTCTCTTCACACGTGCTTGTGTGGAGGTCAGGGGACAATTTGCAGGAATCAACTTTCCTCCTACCCTGTGGATTTCAGTGATCGAATTGATATCATTAGACTTGGCAGAAGCTATCTGCACTTGGACACCCATCTCACAGACTTTCATACAGATAACTTTTGTGGTAATTAGTACTGAAAATTTGGTACTACATGCCTGTAATCCTAGCCATTTTGGGGAGGCTGAGACAGGAGGGTTCAAGTTCAAGGGTGAGCGTGGCTGTGTAGTGAGACATCTGCAGACTGGGGCAGAGTGTGATGATGGGGCGTTCCGGACCAGGGTCATCGAGAGTACAAAACACTTCACAGAAGACAGATGGCAGGCTTGTGTTTTAATGAATATCCTCTCCTACTCCCACATGCCTGGCCCAACTGTGGGGTCCAAGAATCCAAATGTCAGGGGCAAGCAGTCTGCTCCGCTGCGCGTCAGTGCTGAGATAGGAGTCGCCTTTCCCTGCATTTCTTCAGTCACAAACCTCACCCAGCATAGGTGGGGTCATGTGCGCCAGTCCCCATCATTGCTCAGATCAGAGAAACATAGACAGGCACTTTGTAGTACAAATCCGTGAGTTTGAAACACTCTATGGAATAATAATGAGATCCGATTTCTTTTCTTAACCCCTGTCCAGTATTTCTGCTGAGCGTTCGGTATGTAAGCTTTCTGCGATTTGTATCATGTATTACTTAGGGCTTAGCATTCCAGGCTTGAGAAATTTCCTCCTGAGAAACAATAGTTATATGGGAATGAGATATTTATTGGAGATGCCAGTGCTCAGTGGTGTTTTGGAATCCAGTCCTTCAGCTGGGCCCATTCTGCTAGTGAATTGCCTCAGGCTTGAACAGGTGTGATTACAAGAATACACTGAGTTTACACAATTTCCGTTGTTTCCCGCAGCCAATCAATACGTGAATGGATTTAAAATCAGTGTAATTTTCACAATAGAATACTATCCAACCACACCAAAAAAATTCACTTACGACACTTTGTGTCAACTTGGGAAACATTATTCTAAGTGAAGTAAGACAATGCATATAAACTAATCTTACTTTTGTGTGGAATCAAATGGCAAGCTCAGCAGTGGAGAGAACCTGGTTGAGAGAGATCCCTGGTCTGTCACCACTCTATAGGCCATGGGACCTGGGAGAAAGAGCTGATGAACAAGGCCGCTCAGGAAACTCACTCCTAGCCACCACACCTGGCGGGGGGAGTGGGGGGCGGCGCGAAAACACACTTCAAGAAAAGACTCTTGGGGTTTCCTCACAAGCCCTCAGAATTCTCACAGGACCGTGTTCCAGCACTGTTCTACAGGTATAAGGGTACAATCAGGAGAAATGCAAGGTCATGATTATATTTCAAAACTGAATGATTTGTTTAAATGTGCTCGCTACAAAGGGTATTTGAGGTCATGGGTATTGTTGCTCTGATCTTTCTACTACAGATATTTAAAAAAAACTAATTTTATTTTACATCAAAAATTGTTAATTAAAACAAAAACACAAACCAATCTATACTTAAAGTGATTAAAATTTGTATATAACTTACACCTTAATGAGCTCTACACTAATTCTCCCATAATGCTTGTGTCCACAAATTTAGTTTATAACATCATCTCAGAAATACTCATTTATTCCAAAGAGTCGGGAGCTTCTGCAATGTTAGAATGAAGACCTCTGCTAATCGGTTTCCTCAAGAACAATGAGAAAATGGAACGGTCTCCAGAAACTGGAGACCTGTAACACTAGAATGTTAAGGAAACTCTTCCACGCCCCAGGGTTGTGTGGCTGACAGCGTTTTTGAACTACTCCCATCAAACCCAGCTTCACTGCCGCTTTGGACCAACAAATCTTGCATTTAGTTGCTATGAAAACCAGTAGCCTCGTGGCTCCAGAGCAGGTATTACCGTGGGGCCTCCCCAGAACGGACCCACTTGAAGGGAGTTGTATGAGTTTGTCCTGACATGGAGTGAATTCTGCTGAGCACTACCCTAGGACATTTCTGTTGAACACTCCCTGGAGACTGTCAAATCTGGACAGGTCGGGATGGAGAGCATTCTCATGGGGTGTTAGCTCTGACCCCTCATCAGCTGGCCGCCAAGCGCACTGGATTCACAGTTCAGTGAGGGAGGACAGACTTCACAGCAACAGCTCATGAAAATCACTAAGCTACCAATAATTTCCAGAGTTGTCATGTACAAGACACTAGTTTGGGATCTGGGAATGAGGGTCTGCGAGGCACAAAGCCCTGGGTTTGATCCCCAGCAACACAGAGGGGGTGCAGTGAGGGGTGTACATGTTCTCATGTGTACATGTGTGGAAGTGAGAGGCTACACCGTCTGCCAGAAAGCCCCCAGGATCCTCCTGATTCCACTTCCTAGCATCATCATGCCCATTTTTTTTAAACTGTGGTGCTAGGGTTTCGAACTCAGGTCCTAATTCTTGAGCAACAAGCACTTTACCTACAGATTCATCTCCGCAATCCTAAATTATCTACTGTTTTCTATGAAAAAATGGAAATACTTAAACAGGAAACTATGATCATACACAGAAGAAGAACCAGATACAGTTAATAGAAAATGTCCTTGAAGAGTGGGCTTGCAATATAGACAGTAAGCTGGCTACTATGAATATGTAACATATGATTTATAAATATCAATACAGACAGTAAGCCGGCTACTATGAATATTAATATATATGATTTATAAATAGCAATTTAAAAGCAAAACCAAAAGAAACTATGTGTAATGAATTTTATTATCTCTAGAGTAACATGATTCTAAAGAAAGGGAGTTTATTAGAATAGAATGACTTACAGGCTGTGGTCCAGCTAATCCGACAATGAACGGCTGTGAACAGAAAGATCAGGAACCCCGTTGTCCAGTCCACAAGGCTGCATGTCTCAGCTGGGCTTCAGTAGATACTGGAATCCAAAGAAGAGCGCTCTAATGCTAGGAAAGGTATGGATTTGCTGACAAGGTGAGGGCCATCAGGCAAAGAACAAATGAAAGGTGTGTGTCTTCACACCTCAAAGGTCTGGGTTGGAAGTGGATCACCTTACTTCAAATTAAAAAAACAGAAAAAAAATCCCTCATAGGTGGACCCTCCTCTATTTTTGGGTTTTAGTTAATTCCAAATATAGTCAAGTTGACAACCAAGAATCACAGAAAGTATGAAAATATTTTCTCAAAGGATACCAATAAAGAGAAATTAGAAAAAAACAAGAAATTGAAATAAAAAAGCCGTTAACTCTATTTGTCTATAAAAGTGTGAATGTTCAGGAGCGATAGCTGGCTCAGTGGTGGAGAGCACCGGCTGCTCTTCCCGAAGCCCGGGTTCAGTTCCCAGCACCCACTTGGCAGCTCCAGGGATCTGATGTGTCAGACAGACAAACATTTGGGCAAAACACCAATGCACATAAGACAAACTAAAAAAATGTGCGTTTTGCTTTTCTTGCTGGTTACATGGCTCTGTAAAGATGCAATAATTATGCAAGTATGCTGCACTCAGCTTCACACCAATGCATTTCTGTGTGCCTGTTTCCCTCAGCAGCACGAAGACTTCATCAAAACTGGGTTTATCTACTTTAGTCTCCAATATTTGTCCAGCCTCTAACAATATCTTCCTGGTAATATTTTTGCAAAAACTGTGTTGAATAAATAAATTAAGAACAAATTAATGAATGAAAGGAAATTGTACCTCACAGCCACCCTTAGATATTACTAGGTATCACTGCTCCTGTATTGATAATTAATTAATTATCCTTATTTTGGAGGTTGGAAAAGTCCCTAGTTGTCTTGATTTGGCCAAGATCCCAGCTAGGCAGGGGTGCTCGTTATGCAGGTCTGGAACTTGCCCCTGCTGAGTGTGGTGTGTGGTTGAGGACCTGCTCAAATCACCTGCAGTGAGCACACAGAAATCACTATTTTCCCTAGTAGGTTAACCCATTTTTTAAATTTTATTCTTTTATTTTTCTCTCCTACATTACATCCCAATGACAGTTTCCCTTTCCTCCAGGTCCACTTCTCCATTCCCCCCCCCCTTTTTTTTTAATATCTCCCAGGGATATCCACCAAACCTGGCCTAACAAGACTGGGCACAAACCCTCATATCAAGGTTGAATAAAGCGACCAAGTAGGAAGAAAAGGGTACCAAGAGAAGAGCAGGCTGAAGAGCCAGAGACACACCCTGCACTACCACTGCTGGGAGTCCCACAAGAACCCCTACCTACATAGCCATAAGGTACATGCAGAGGACCTAGCTCAGATCCACACAGTGTCTGTGTGTGTCGTTTCAGTTTCTGTGAGCTCCTAAGAGCCCTGATTAGTTGATTCTGTGTCCTCAAGTGTCCTCGACCCCGCTGGCTTCTCCACGCCTTCCTCCCTATCTTCTGTGAGTCTGCATCTGGTCCATCAGTCTCTGATGACACTTGGGTGCGGCACTGATCTCTGAATATCATTAGGAATCATTTCCTTGACTTTTCTAGCCAGCTGTGTTTGATTCTATTCTTGGATTCTGGGTGATCCTGCCTTTGGTTTCTGGCCACCCAGGCAGTGTCAGGTGTTGGCTTCTTCTCCTAGTGTGGCCCTCAAATTGAACCAGTCATGGTTGGCCACTTTCACAAGTTCCTCATTACCATTACCCTAGCACATCTTGTAGGCAGGACAGATTATCCATCAAAGGTTGATGTCTCAGTCCCGCTGCTAGGAGCCTTGTCTCGTTACAAAGGATGACCAGTTTGGACTCCGTATCCCTGTTACTAGGAGACCTCACTAGGATTACTCTTATAGATTGCAGGAAGTTTCCACAGCACTAGGTTTCTACATCACCCTGATTCCAGTAGTCCCTTCCAGTACTCTCTCCCTCCATTCCTCCCACCCCCTGCCAGATCCCTCCTGTTCCCGTCTCCACCAGCCCCTAGTCCATCCGTGAAATCTGTTCTATTTCCTTTTCCAGAGAGATCCGTGTGTGCCCCCCTTGAGATCTCCTTGTTACTTAGTCTCTCTGGGTCTGGATTATAGCATGATTATTCTTTATTTAACAGCTAATACCCACGTGAGTATATACCTTGTTTTTCTTTCTGGGTCTAGGTTACTTCACTCAGGATGATATTTTTCTAGTTCTGTCCATTTGCTTCAGATTTCATGATGTTTTTGTTCTAGATAAC
>JAQHUG010000215.1:144118-160904 GCA_028555095.1 Dicrostonyx torquatus | reverse complement strand
CGTGGCCAACCAAATAAGGGAACAGATATTCCTGTCTGACTTTAGGAATGGAGGAAAGGCAAGGGCTGCGGGAACCACGTTTGTCATGCTCAGACCTACTAGAGCCCTTCAGTTGCACCATATAGTGGTACAGAAAAATCCTCACCCAAGAGGGAGAAATGGGACATAGCAAGGAATGACTGGATCAAAGGAAGACCTCAACCCAGCAAAGAAAGCACCAAACCCTCTAGGTCCACGTCCAATATCTGGGGCTTGTGAAACCATCATCTGGGCCCCACCAGAGTTGGGTCATTGTACTGACTGGTTGTGTGTGTCAACTTGACACCAACTAGAGACACCAGAGGAAGGAGCTTTAGTTGAGGAAATGCTTCAGTGAGATCTCGCTGGAAGGCATCTTCTCATTTAGGGATCAATGGGGGAGGGCATTATTGATCTGGTGGGTGGGGCCATTCCTGGGCTGCTGGTCCTGGGTTTTATAAGGGAGGAGAGATAATATGAACAAAAGGTTCAAGACCATGATGGGGAAACCCACAAAATCAGCTAAACCAAGGTAGTGAGACCTCCGTGACGTCAGAATGACAGCTGGGGAACTTGCATGGGACCAAGCTAGTCCCGCCTGCCCATGCTGGTGGACAGTATGTGGGGACACTGGTAGTGGGACCAGGCTCTAACCCTAATCCATGAAGTGACTTTGTGGAGCCTTTTTGGAGAGACACCTTATTCAGCCTAGGCACGAGGCCAGAGGGGCTTGGTCCTGCCTCAACGAGGTGATGGGACAGACTTGGTTAACTTCCCAGGGAGGCCTTACCCTCTCTGAGGAATGGATAGGGAGTGGAGTGGTGAGGAGGTTGGGGGAGCAGGAGGAGAAGAGGGACAGGGAACTGGGATTGGTATGTAAAATAAATAAATTAATTAATTTAAAAAAGTGGACCGGTAAGCAGCACCCCTCCATGGCCTCTGCATCAGCTCCTGCCTCTGGGGTTTGAGTTCCCCTCCTGACCTCCTCTGATGATGAACAACAATGCCAAATAAGTTCTTTCCTCCTCAACTTGCCTTTTGGTCATGGTGTTTCATGATAGCAATAAAAATCCTAACTAAGGCAGTCACCATACCCAACACCTCTGTTGCCTGTGGCAATTGTGACCTCTCTCTTGGGTCAGCTCCATTTGCCTTAAGCTTTCCTTGGCAGATATCCCATGTTCTGGCACCTCCACCATTCTGGGGTCTCCACTACAGCTTAGCTTCCCCTTCACACTCTACATACTGGTCTCTTGAGAATGCTTTGTTGGGGAATCCCACCATGACACATCCATCTAGCTTTAGAGACTTTCTGGACCCATGGTGGATACCTCCATGATCCTGTATCATTTGCATTTTTTATGCCTAAAAGCCCAGTACCGTGTGGACAACACTGTCAAGTTCAACTGTCAGTTCAAGATACAGTCTTGGCTCCTACCATGGTTGTAGTGGCCCTTGGGTGCCTTTATAGAGAAACCTGGGGGACCTTCCCCATGCAATTGTTTTTGATCAGGGAACCTTAACAGTGTCTCTCTGTTCAAATGACTACATTTTTATGAGTGGCAGCCTTTTATGAGACAGGTCTCAACCCTTTGGGGTAACTTTCCTATTGCCCCAGTGAGGGCCCCAGCTGCTGCTATAGTTTGAATAGGAAATGTCCTTTATAGGCTCATGCATTTGGACACCAGGCTCCCACTACCTGGCAATGTTTCAGAGCAGAGAACCCTTAGGAGATGGAGACTGGCTGGAGGAAGTCAATCACCAGGGGTAGGCTTTGAAGTTTGACAGTCCTGTCCTGGTTCTGTTCTTTCTGTTGCTTGACCACAGAGGCAGTGTGGCCCAGTGCCTTACTCTCCTGCTGTCATGATAGGTTGTATCCTTCCTTAAATTCTGTGTCAAAGCAAACCCTTCCTCTCTTAAGATGTTTGCATTCTGATATGGGGAGACATCAATAAAAAAAAGTATCACAGATGCAGATCTCATTAACAATACCAGTTGCTTTATCTGCGCTCGCCTTGTCTGTAATTTAAACTCCGCACATTCCTCTCCTTGTCAGACTGCACATTTCTCGCATATTTCTGCCCTCTCTCACCATAGATCTGACCAAATGCAGTAAGCAGCTACCATGCCACAGCCTGGAAGTTGAAATGTCCCCGTCAAACAAATTAGTACATTGCCTTTGTGTTCAACCCCACGAATGTCCTCAGAAGCCAGGCAGGAAGCAGCATTTTTTTCCCCTTCCTTTTCTTCCTTTTTTCTTTTCTTTCTTTTTTTCTGGTTAGACTGTAACATGAATGGGCTCTGGGCTGGGCTAGCACATGGTGGGAAGTATGGTGGCGTGCAGCTCATGGGTACAATCTTTGCGTTTTGCCTTCCTGTTGGCATTCTGGTCTTCCAGACTTCCAGCAGAATGAACTAGGAAGTTCTGCCTACAGCACTCCAGGCCTTCTTTAGCCTGCAGTTTCGAATTAGTCCCCCTTCTTCCCATAGACCTGTGGCACTCCGTAGTCACAACAACCCCAGCAGCAAACCCACTCCTTGGTACCAGTTTTCTTTTTGCATTAATTACCTTTTTCTCATTGGAGAAAGAAATGATGTGACAAAATCAGAAGGGAATGGGAGGTTTGTCTGGAATCATGGGCTGAGTGTACAGTCCCTCAGAGTGGCAGAGGTGCTGTGACAGTGGCAGCCGGAGTTTGAAGCCCAAGGTCTCGCTGTGTCCACAGTCTGGAAGCAGAGAGGGACAGATGCTCTTGTTCAGCTCGCTCCCTCTTTGTGTTTCAGCCCAGGTCTCTGACTATCTTCTCTCCCTTGTTAAGCCTCTAGAAATGTCTGCACTCACATGGCCAAGTGCATGTTTCTTAGGTGATCAACCATCACAGAGTCACCTGACCATCTCTTCCCTACAAAGCCAATGACCTAGTGTACTGGCTGGTGGAAGCTCATGAGGCCTCGAATACTCAAGGTCACGTCTGATTGGAGCTGTGACTCAGCGTCCATTTATTTCTTGCTTTGACACCCTGAGCTAATTCATTTGTAAATGGCATTCAGGTTTTCTTCTCTTCCTTTAGCTGGTCATGTGTGTTCTCCAGGTGGACAAGGGTAAACTAAAGGAGAAACCTTAAAATAGGAGTCTTTACTTCCTCCGCGTGCCACTTATATGTGTTTGGTGGTTCTGCATGAGTTCGAGCCCAGATGTACCTTTTCCACCTTCTGCGAGACTTCTACCGCACAGCTATTTCTTACAACTGGGCTCTACTGCTCCAGAGCAACACTGCTCTTCATGAGTCCTGGGTGATTGCCTCTCCTACTGCCAGCCTTAGCTGGAACCCCTTAGCAATGCTGGTGTCCTTCTTACTGCTCTGCTGATGTCCTTCGTGACCAGAGTGTCACTTGTGTAGTATAAACTGCCGATTAATCTGCTGTCCTAAGAAATATATCAGAATGCCCCATTCCCCAGTTCTTCTAATTATTTTTTTCACTTCCTCCCAAGACAACTCTTGCATTTCAAGCTCATCCAGCGAAGGTTATTTTTTTTTTCTTGAAGGTTTTAAGGCACTTTACCAACAAGTTTACTGTGTGTCCTTGCCAGGGTGTTAAGTCCTGTCTTCTGAGAGTGCCTCTCCATCAGGAAGATCATTGATTGGGCAGGATTTGATTGAGCACACTTGAAATCTAGCCTTCTGTGCCTTCTGCTAGAACATCCTATCTAATCTCCCTTGTCATCTTCAGCACGCACACACTTGTGTTGGGTTGGGCTTTAGACCCTAGTAATTGATTTGGCAGGTGGGCAGTGGGGGTGAGCTTCGGAGAGCAGAGACAGTTAGCTGCCTTGCAAGGAAGCGAGCGGTCATTGTAGCATTTTACTGCGTAAACAAAGGGCTAAATCAAGCTGTTAATTTGGGGAAGGTGCATGGGGGCAGGTGTGTGTGTGTGTGTGTGTGTGTGTGTGTGTGTGTGTGTGTGTGTAGGTGGACCAAGCCTAAGCCTCTGTGCATTCATCCATTTCTCACATCTCTGGTCCTGCACTTTTCTGCAGAGCATGGGTCCTCATGTAGCCATGTGTACTCAGTCATCTGGGAAGGTTGGCAATCCAGGATTTGTTCCACAGCTGTGTTTGTTCTCTCACTGCAAGACATAAAGCGTTTCTGAAAGCTGCCAGGGAGGCCCTTTGGCTCTCACATTTAGGTTTTAAATGCTTCCCATTGTCCCTTATCTGGCATGGGTACCATCCAGTAAAATCCAGCCATCTCCATTACCTCTGTGTGCACTGTTCACACACACACCTGAAGTGTCCCACCGTCCCGAAGAATCCTTTCCTGACTAAACAAGCAAGTTTAGCATCAAGGTCTCCACCTTGTACCTAGTTGTCTGGAGTTTATTCATGGCACCGGGGCAAGGGTGAGTGAGTGACCTAATTCTAGTCCATTCTGCTACTTTGGATCACTCCTGGTCTTAACAGGCAGAATCAGAGTCGCTTGGGAGGAAGATGCCAAGCTGGGGCTGACAAAGCAAGATCTTCATAGGAGTAACAGTAGAGATAGCAACTGAACTGAGTGGGAAGTGCTAACACTCGCTTCATTCAGTGGGAGTTATGGCATAAAGGCTGCTTCCTGACTGAGTGGTCCCAAGTGGAGCGAATGTCTAATCCCTTACGTACCTTCTACACTCTGTTACTGCCTTGAAGCTGCCTAGGAAACATGTGGTTTCTGTTTAGTGTGTCATAGTTTCAAAGTGCTGTGCTAGGGGCTGTCAATCAACACTCCTGATGGAAGCCAAGGTACACACATCTATAGCTGAGAGTGCATTAATTATTAGTTATTAGTTGATAAGTTTGCCAGTGGTGTGTGTCAGGAGAGGACCTGGTTATACTTCTCTGGTGGTGTAATGATTTAGTTATATGAGAGAATAGTGCTTGCTTGCAAGGGCAATAGCATGGGTTGGATTTTATTGGGTGGTATTGATGTCAATCAAATGGATAACAGAAAAATGAAGGCAGCCAGGAAACTGTGAATGTGACTGTGCTGTGTTGATGAATCTCAAGGATATGCCCTTCCTCCTCTGTGAACGCTACCTTATCTGTAAAATGGGTATTCCTCCTCTGTGAACGCTACCTTATCTGTAAAATGGGTCTTTTCAGATATAATTAAGGGCATTGAGAGGATCTGGTGAGCTCTTTCTATATCGCCCTAAATGTTCTTATTAGAAAGAAGCAGAGAGAGAAAGAGAGAAAGAGAGAGAGAGAGAGAGAGAGAGAGAGAGAGAGAGAGAGAGAGCAGAAATGAAGATGTTCTAAAGAGACACCTATGTTTTTCAATCTGACCACCAGACTGTTGAAAAAATGGACCCCAAAGAAATGGGAATTCCATCAGAAATCTATGCTGGGAGAAGGAAAATGCATTAGCCAGAAGGGGAACTTATGGTTCTAACCGCTTGTCAGACCATCTGGATCTTTGTTTCAGGACTAGAGGAGAAACAGTGAAGACCTAGGCAGAGACTGAACTAGCCTCTTCTCTCAGAGTGTCCTCAGAAGGAGCAGAGACTTGCTGACCCAGGGACCTCGGGCTTTTGATCTGCAGACTGGAAGAAGATAAGTGCCTGTGTCCTTGGGGTGGAGCACAGGGGTTAATGTATTTCTTTTTAAAATTTTTTAGTTTTTTTCTTTTTATTGAAAATAGATTTTTTTCTTTTTGTTGGGCAATGGTGTGCTGTTGGTTAAAATCTTTTCCCAGTCTGTAGGCTGCTGCTTTGGTCCAAATGACAGTGTCTTCTGGAAGCTTTTCAGTTTCCTGAGGTCTTAGTTATTAATTGTTGATCTCAGTCACTGTGCTAATGGTGTTCTGTCTAGAAGGTCTTTCCCTGTGCCCATGAGTTCAAGACTATTCCTCACCTCCTATTCTATCAGGTTCAGTGTATCTGGGTTTGTTGAGGTCTTTGATCCATTTGGAGTTGGATTTTGTGCAGGGTGACAAGCTCGGATCTATTTGGACTCCTCTACATATCTAGTTTGACCAGCACCATTTGTGGAAGACGTTTTCTCTTTTTCTGTTGTGTATTTCTGACTTCTTTATAAAAATTAGGTGCCCATAGATGTGTAGATTTATGTCTGGGTCTTCAATTTGATTCCGTTGATCAACTTTGATTGTTTTTGTGTTAATTCCATGTTGTTTTTATTACTATAGCACTACAGTACAACTTGCAACTGGGGATTGAGATACTTCCAGCAGTTCTCAGGATTGGTTTAGTTATCCTGTGTGTGTTTTCATATGAAGCTGAAAATTGTCTGTTTAAGATCTATAAGGAATTGTGTTGGAAGGTTGATAAGGATCACATTAAATCTGTAGAGTGCTTTTGGAAGAATGAACATTTTTCCTTTGTTAATCTAGCTATCTGTGAACATGGGAGATCTGTCCATCATCTGGCATCTTCTTCAGTTTCTTTCTTCAATGCTGTCTCAGTTATGGTCTCTGTTGTTCTAAAAAGACACTATGACCATGGCAGATGCCACCACTGACCGGCTTCCATGCCTTAATATTTTAATCATATAAGTCTTTCACTTGCTTGGTTAGAGTTACTCCAAGATATTTTACATTATTTGAGATTATTGTAGAAGATGTAATTTCTCGAATTTCTCTCTCAGTCCATTTGTCATTTGTATATAGAAGGGCTACTGATTTTTTTTTTAGTTAATTTTATATCCAGCTAGTTTGCTGAAAGTGTTTATCAACTGTGGGAGTTTTCCGGAATTTTTTGGGTCACTTATGTATACTACAAAATCAAATACAAGTAAAGATACTTTGATTTCTTCCTTTTCAGTTTGTATCTCCTTGATATCCTTTAGCAAGTTCTTAGCTAAGTGTACTATATTGTAGAGGTTTGGACAGAGTAGACAGTGTTATCTTGTGCCTGATTTTAGAGAAATTGCTTTTAATTTGTCTCCCTTTAAGTTGATGTTGGCTGTGGGCTCACTGTGAACTGCCTTTCTTATATTTAGGTGTGTCCCTTGTATCTCTAATCTCTTCAGGACTTTTATCGTGAAGGAGTGTTGGATTTTGTCAAAGATCTTTTCTGCATCTAATAACATGACCTTGTGGTTTTTGTTTTTCAGTTTGTTCACAAGATGGATTACATTTACCATTTTACACATTTTGAATCATCCCTGCATCTCTGGGATGAAGCCTGCTAGATCAGGGTGGATGATCTTTTGGATTTGGTTTTATTTTATTGAGGCTTCTGCCTCTGCTCACGAGGATCTGTAATTCTTTCTTTGTTGGCCTTCCTATGGCTTCGGTATCAGTATAACTTTGGCCTCAGAAAACAAACTGGACAATGTTCCTTCTTTTTCTATTTTGTGGAATAATTTGAGGAGTATTGGCATTAACTTTTCTTTGAAAGTCTGAAAGAATTCTGCAATAAATACAGCAATATGGCCGTAAGCTTTATTTATTTATTTATTTATTTTTAATTTTGGTTGGGAGAATTTTAATTACTTCTTCCATTTCACCAGGGGTTATAAGTCTGTTTAAATTTCTTTTTAAATTTTGATTTAACTTAGGTAAATGGTCCCTACTGAGAAAATCATCAATTTCTTTTAGATTTTAGGTTTTTAATGTATGTCCTTATGTTTCTCTGAATTTCCTCAATCTGTTATTATGCCCCCTCTTTTGTGTCTAATTTTGTTAATTTGGATATTCTCTCTGCCCTTAGCGAATTTGCATAAGAGTTTGTCAATATTATTGATTTTCTCAAAGAATCAACTTTTTGTTTTATTCATTTTATTGTTTTTTTGTTTGTTGTTGTTTGTTTCTATTTTATTGATTTCGGCCCTAACTTTAATTATTTCTTGACATGTGCTCCTTTTGGGTGTGGTTTTTTTCTTTTTGTTCTAGAGTGTTCAGGTGCGCTATTAAGTTACTAGTACAAGATCTCTCCAGTCTTAAAGATCTAGGTGTTTAGTGCTATGAACTGGTCTCTTAGAATAGCCTTCATGTATCACAGATTTTCATTCAATTCTAGAAAGTCTTTAATTTCTTGACCCATTTTTCATTCAATAGTGAGTTGTTCAGTTTCCATGAGTTTGTAAACTTCCTGTTGTTTCTGTTTATGTCCTGTTTTACCCCATGGTGGTCACAGAGGATGCAGGGCTGTTCCCGTTTCCTTATATCAGACTTGCTTTGTGTCCAAGTCTGTGTTCAGTTGCTGAGAAGAAGGTGTATTCTTTTGTGTTTGGGTGAAGTGTTCTCTAAATATCTGTTACAGTCATTGTTTGTTTAATCTCCGTCTGGATGATCTGTCTATTGGCAAGAGTGGGGTACTGAAGCCTCTCACACACTGTGTGATTTAAGCTGTAGTAGGTTTCTTTTAGGAACTTGGATGCTCTTGTGTTTGCTGTATAAATGTTATAAATTGCAATGTCCTCTTGGTGAATTTTTCCTTTGATGAGTGTGTGGTCTCCTCTATCTTTTCTAAGTAGTTTTGTTTGAAGTCTGCTGTCAGATATTAAAATGAAATGCCCAGTGTGTTAAGCCACAAGTTCACAGCTGATTGTTACAACAGACATTGAAACTGTGCCATCATGTTTATAGTTTCTTTCATTTTTGTGTTTTATTTACATCAAAGTATAATTAATATGTCAAAAACTTCATTTTAAATCTATATAATTAAGGATCTTTAGCATGGTCACAGTTGTATAGACATGTCTACTCTCTAATTATGGAATATATTTATTACTCCAAAAGAGCTCAAGCCAGGTGGTGGTGGCGCACACCTTTAATCCCAGCACTCGGGAGGCAGAGGCAGGCGGATCTCTGTGAGTTCGAGACTAGCCTGGTCTACAAGAGCTAGTTCCAGGACAGGCTCTAAAGCTACAGAGAAACTCTGTCTCGAAAAACAAAACAAAACCAGAAAAGAGCTCATACACCTGTCAGTAGTCATTCCAATTTTCTCAAACCCTATTTCAAAGTTTTGACTAATTTGCTGTCTGTCCCTGTGGCTTCACATATTCTGAACTTTTTCCATATATGGAATTATGTAATATATTCTCTTTCTGTCTAGTTAAACTTAAATCTAGCATGTTTTCAAGAATCATCCATGATGTAATATGAATCATTGTTTCGTTATTTAAAAAGCTAGTTTATTTAAGTTGATCTTCTATGCATTAGTGTGAAGGTGTCAGATGCCCTGGAACTGGAGTTACAGACAGTCATGAGCTGTCATGTAGGTGCTGGAAACTGAACCCAGGTCCTCTGAAAGAGCACCCAGTGCTCTTAACCTCTGGGCCGTGTCTCCAGCACCCTCATTACTTTTTTTGAGACAGGATTTGTCTACATAGCCTTGGCTGTCCTGGAACTCACTATGTAGACCAGATTAATTTCTAGTTCACAGTCACCTGCCTGTTTTGACCTCCAGAGTACTGGGATCAAAGATGTGTGCCACCATTATTAATATTTTATTACTTTTAATAGTCCAATAATATTGCATTAATGGACAAGCTGTAGCATTTTGTGTATATCCCAGAGATTGGCATTTGAGTATAATTTCTTCTTTAAAATAACTGTAGGGCTGGGGAGATAACTCAGGCACTACAGTGCTTGCCACACGAGCACAAGAGGCTAAATTTGATTCCTGGGATGCATTTGAAAAAGTCAGGCATGCTGGTGCCCTTTGAGTCCCAGAGACAAGCAAATCTGGGGCCAACTGGCCAGTCTAACCTAACTGGCAAAGCCCCAGATCAGTGAGAGACCCTAAAAAAAAGGCAGCCAGTTCCGGGGGAATGACTCCAAGACTGGCGTTTGGTTTCCGCACGCATGTATACACTCGTGCCCATCACCCTGCACATGCATGTGCCCTTGTACAAATGCTCTTTCCACAACACAAACACAAAAATAAATTAGACCTTTTAAAAATATAAACATAAAAACATGAAGATGATGCATATTAATGGAGTCTCAATGATGTTTTATTTACGTGCACACCGTGTGTAATCTTTAAGTCAATTTGAATAGGACTAGAGATATAGTTCAATGGCAGAGTGCAGTAGAAAAGTAACTAAGACACATGTCCATATAAAAATTAAACTCTAAAATCTGCATAGGAGGGAGAACACACAACATTTGTCCTTTGGGGTCTGGTTAACTTCACTTAAAATGATTTTTTTCCAGATCTACCTATTTTTCTTCAAATTTCATGCTTTCTTTCTTTTATAGAGATGTATAAAACTCGCTTGTGTGTATTCACGTCATTTTCATTGCCCATTAATGTACTGGTGAATATCAAGGCTGGTCTTCTAGACAGAGCATGACGAAAGCACTTTTCAGCTCACAGAGACTGGCAGCATTCACACTGCACAGATCCAGTGCTGAGATGGGGAAATAGAATGAGCTCCAATCTCTATCCTGAAACTATCTCCAATTGACAGCCAGCACTAGGAAAGGAGAAATTCATTTCTCCAAGGAAGCCTCTCTGGTCATACAAACCACAAAACAGCAGGCCCTATTCCCAACAGTAGATGCCAATACAAAACAAACTCAAGGGTATTGTTGGAGAATTTTTTTTGGCTTTGGTGGTCTTTTTCTTGTATATTCTGGCTTCCAATGTTGAGTTTGTATGGGTTTTGTGTGTCTGTGTCTGCACATATATGTGTTTCTTGTGCTCTTTCTTAGTTTCTTTTTTTCTTTCTTCTTGTTTGTTTGTTCATTTTGCTTTATCCTTGTTTGACTTTCTTAAGAGAGAAAGAAAGCATAGAGTTGGAAAGGTAGCGAGATGGGAAAGATCTGGGAGGTGATAAGGGAGGAGAAACGTGATCAGAATATAGTGTATAAAAAAACCTTTATTTTCGATAAAAATTCAAAGAAGAAGAAAGTAGCTCTTCAATTCTTAGAGACTGAAACTTTTCCAGGACTCCACAGGCAAAGTTAATGATACTCCCTGGGGTCACTTAAGACTTAAGACAGCCATCTTACTGTGTAATCAGCCTATTTGTTTAACAGGCTCGTACGAGAACAATATAATAATCAACCTTACCTGCTTTGGATTTTCATGCATTCAGCTTTCATAACCCAAGTCAATGCACAGCTGCAATCTTGTTATTTATTCTCCTTGTCCCTGACCCAGAGTAGAGTTTGGGTGTTTGTATGCGTATTATGATCAACCTTTGCTGAAAACAGAAAACTGAGCTAAAAAAACAACCTCAAAAAATGAATATCTACCCTAAATAATGAAAGTAGCATTCAGATATTGTTTGATAGTATTTATTTGCTTGATATTTGGGTCATTTAGGGTCAGTTGGAGTCAGTGACTAAATCCCTTGCTAAACTCTGGTAAAGATTTCTCTATCGTGTCCCTCATCCCTTTCCTATGTGATGCTTTTGGTGCTGTCCAATAAAAGAAGGAACAAAGTTGTTTTGGTATAGACACAAATGGAAATACAGAGACACAGGGACAGATTCACAAGACAACCTTCAGGCAGCCAGGGGTGACAGAAGACAGGGATAGCAAAGTAGAGAATTTAAATCTGGGCTTATTATTGGTTAAATAACACCAAAGGGAAGTGTTTTGATTTATTTCCTTATTTTGACACCACCACAACTTGTGATTGAGTTTATTATTAACGCTTTCAAACCAATCTCAACGTATAGCTTTATTAAATTTATATATATATCTTCTGCTGGTAATTTATTTGGGGCTTTTCTCATGAAGGGATGTTGTATTTGTAAGTGTCTTTTTTGCATCTAGAAAGATGGTCATGTAGTCTTTGTCTTCAAGTCTATTTATATAGTGAGTTTACATTTAATGATAGTGAGTTTACATTTAATGATTTGTGTGTGTTGAAATGAGCTTACATTTTCTGGGTGACACCAGTGTGGTTGTGATGTATGATATTTTTAAATTTGCTCTTGAATTAATTTTGTAGAGAAATTTTGTATCAGTATTTGTTGGCGGAAGGCTGCTTGTTCATTCCCGACTGTCCAGACCACAAAATAATTACACAAAAACTATATTACTTGCAATACTGTTTGGCCAATAGCTTAAGTGTACTTCTGGTTTACTCTTATATCTTAAATTAACCCATTTCTATTGATCTGTGTATTGCCACATGGCTCTGGCTTACTAGCAAGGTTCCATCTGGCGCTTGTCTTCCGGAGGGGCTACATGTCTTCTCCCTGACCCTGCCTATACTCTCCCAGCATTCAGTTTAGTTTTCCTGCCTAGCTTTATATTCTGCTAAGCCATTGGCCAAAACAACTTTATTAATTAACCAACAAAAGCAACACATATACAGAAGGACTTCCTACACCACATATTCATCAGGGAAATTCATTTTGGTTGCTGTTACTGTTGTTGTATTTTAGCCAGTTTTGGTACGAGGGCAATACGAGTTTCAGAGAATATATTTGGTAGTGTCCCTTCCCTCTGTGCTTAATGGAACAGTTTGTGAAGTTTTTGTGCTAAGTTTTATTTAAACAATTGGTAGAATTCAGTGAATTCTGGTAGAATTCTAGTCCAGTCCTAGAGTTTTCCTTATGGAGAACTTTTAATTTTTGCTTTAATAGTATTGCTTCTTAGGGGTCTATTCCAGTGGTTTGTATCTTCTGAATTTAATTTTGGTGGATTTTGTGAGTTTAGACATCTATTCATTTTTCTAGATTTTCTATGACTTGGAATATAAATTTTCACAATATTCTGTAATAATTCTCTAGATTTCATTGGACTCTAATGTTACAACTCTCTTTTCATGTTCAGTCTATTGGTTTGTGTTTCCTTATCTTTCTTTGGGTTACTTTGGATAGGAGTTTGTCAGTTTTGTTAATCTGATCAAAGAAAACATTCCTTGACTAATTGATTATATGTATTATTCTTTTATTTTCAATTTCATTAGCTTTTTTCTACTTTTATTATTTCTTGCAGCTGCTGTATTTAATTTGCCTGAGAACCTCTCAACTCTTTTATTTTTTTTTTTTTTTTAGGACAGGGTCTTGGGTCTGGATGTGGAGGCCCAAAAAATGTGAGCCTATTTCCACATTGACCAAAGATCAGAGAGTTGGAACTTACCTCTATTCCTTCAAGGCTATTGCATTTCTACCTCAAACAAAGGTCCTGCCTAGATTTAGATCAGAGAGTTCTGCTTTCTCAAGGTTATTGTCAACAGGCTAATAGCCAGACCTCGTGTTTCAGAAATAGAGAAGTAGATAAGTCTCTACTTCAAGCAAAAGTCTAAGAATCCAACTACGGTCCAGTTCCCATAAGGAGAAAACGTTGGATTCCACCCAGGGAGTGGTTTGCCTAGAGAATGTTTTGGTCTAGCCGGGCGGTGGTGGCGCACACCTTTAATGGCAGCACTCAGGAGGCAGAGGCAGGCGGATCTCTGTGAGTTTGAGGCCAGCCTGGTCTACAAAAACTAATTCCAGGACAGGCCCCAAAACCACAGAGAAATGCTGTCTAGCAATAGAATGTTTAACTATGGATATAGCCCGTGACCTTCAATTGGTCTGTTCATTTCCTTGTATTATGTTAGTGTAGTTTTTTGTCTTACTCCTACCTTTTGGGGTCAGAGATATTTTAAGCAATTGAAAATTAAACACAGGCAACTTCAGTATTCACTGGAACTCCCTTCCAATATATTCTATGTTTTTATGTCTTGTTATTTTCGTGCCTTCATATTCTTTACTATATTTCTAAATCCCAATGTCCCTACCCTGGCAAGAGGTATTTTTGTCGAGGCTGGTCCACCACATCCAGAGAGATAGTTCAGCATTTAAGAGATCTTGCTGCTCTTCTAGAGGATCCAGGTACAGTTTCTAGAACCCACCTCTAGCTCCACTTCCAGGGGACCTGACACTCTCTTCCCACCTCTACAAGCATCAGGCACACATGTAGATAAAGGCGTACATGCAGGCAGAATACCCATATGCATATAAAGAAAATAGAAATTAAAAAAACAATATTTGGAGTCTCACTCTATAGTCCAGGCTAGCCTAAAACTTGCTATGTACACCAGATGGTCCTTGATCTCCCAGAGATTGACTTGACTCTGCCTCCTGGTGCTGTTATTAAAAGACATCATGACTTTTTAACTTGAGCATTCTCTGATACAAATTCTCCTCTTACAGGTGGATGTGGTGGCTCTCACTTTTAATCCCAGGCAGAGGAAGGTGGGTTTCTATGAGTCCCAGGCCAGACAGATCAATATAATGAATTCCAGGATCCCAGGACTATACAGGGAGATCCTGTCTGAAAACAAAAAGCAAAAATCTACCTTGTCTTATATCCCTGAGATCCTTACAAGTTATGTACCATTTTTTATTTGATTCTATAAGTTTAAAATTTCCCTCTCTGGTTTCTCATTATTCATATAGGAGCTCACTGTTTAGTCTCCAAATATTGAAAATTTATCTAATTATTCTTTTATCAATAAAAACTCAGGAGTCAGATTTTGGGGTAAGAACCTGGTTGATCAGAGAAGAAGTGGAGAAGCAACCAGTGACCTCCTCTCTCACTCCTTTCATGATCCAAAAAGGCCAAGTGTCTTTCTAAGCCTCTTACTATGACTGCCTGTGTCTCTCTGTTCTCCAAAATTTCTATGGCTAATTTTGGTTCACTAGTAGTTAGCTCTACCCTCTGATTCTAAGTAAACTTTATTGTCAGTCTTGAGAGTGTCAGAGTGTGATCAAAATATCCCACAACATTCTTCCCTTTTTGCTCAAATAAAAGGGAAGGTTTTAACTCCAACCCCGTAAAACTATATGTAATAAGAGAAATTACTAGGTAAGAATTACACTCAAATGTCCAGTCTGTGGAGGCCCCAAAATGTGAGCTTATTCCACCTTGTCTGAAGATCAGAGAGTCTGAGCTTGCTTAAAGTTGTTGACAACAGTTGTGGCTACACACCCTGACTTAGGGTGCGGTTACTTGGTGTTTTGGACATTAAGATAGTCTACAGAGGAAGATCCGCTCCACCCTGACCAAAGGTCAGAGATTCAAGCATACTTCTTCTCTCTTTTGAAATAGGAGGTTTGACCTAGGGAATGGCTGCCTTCAGGATACTTGGTCTAGGGTAGGTTCACTGCCTAAACAACAGAATGGTTTTCTCAAGAAATAAGGACTTAATGTCTCAAGTATTGTGGCAAGTAACTTCCAGTTGTCCTTTGTATCATGTTAAAGCAGTCTTTTGCCTTCGTCCCCCCTCTTGTATTGGGGTATAAAAGTGTATGGGAAATAAAACACAGACAAAATCAGAACTCAGTGTGTAAGAGGTCCTAAGTGCCCCGCCTGATACTAGCCTATCTCTCTGTGTTTCTTTCTTATCTCTGTTCCTCCTACCTAACATTTCTAATCCTCACACCTCTAACCTGGAACATGCAAACCTGCCATAGTTAGAATGGCAGCAGAAGTCACCCCCAAAAGTGGCACCTGACACAAGTCCATTTATATTTGTCAAATTCAGAGAAAATATTCCATTTTCATAAGTCCAAATTTGGTACCTAATTCACTTCTTATTCTAACTTGTATTGCCTTACCTTTTGCATGTTCCAGGCTGGGACTTTCTCTTTGGAGTACTCATGAGTTCTAGGAACACCTGGCCTACAATCCCTTTTCAGATGACCTGGTTTACCACAAAGTAAAACATCTAACCTTTTGATTTTTTAAAAAAAATTTTAGAAATCACTTCTCTTATCCAAGTATCATTAGAAGTGTGAAACCCAACATCAGCTGTGTTTAAAATCCATTCTTCTACTGGTGCTGATCTTGTCTTTGAAGACCTAATCACCCTTTTGCATCACGGATTAGCATTTTTAAAAGCCAGCGTCAATTAATATTTTTCTGACTTTTTGATTTGATATCATTTTATTTATAGTTGAAGTCAATATTTTTTAAAAAATAATAATCAGTGACAGCTTCTTTGGGGGCTTGTATCATTTAGTAAATGACTCAGTCCTCTTTCCTGATTCATCCACCCTATCCTCAGCAGTCAAAGCTGCTGTATGGTGTAGGGCCAAGGTGTGGTCATCAAATCAGCATGCTGGCCTTCACTGAGAAGCTGGTTCTGGGAAATTTCCATACTTCTAGCCCTACCTCATTATTCTACGACCCTCACTTCCTCTCTCACAATGTTTTCCATTGTATTTCAGAAACAACTTCCAATACTGCTGTAACTAAATCTTTCCAGTCTTGTGGAATAATTCTGTTACAAGCTGTTCATGAACTTAGCATCTGTTTCACAAAAGGTGAATGCGTACCATACGAAGTTACTGCTTTCTTAAATATCTTCAAATCTAACATTTCTTCAGGATCCCAGTTAATTTCTGCATATCCTTGGCTATGCATATCCTATGGTGGTCATTCTTGAATTGAATTGGATAAATTAAAGTCATTTTTTAATAACCTTGAGCTGCTCCTCTTCAGTTTCAAATGCTGTGGATGCTGTGGTACAGTAGGCTCTGCTCCAAACCCTTCTGTCTCTGTGTGAATATTTTTCTTAGTTTCATTAGTAGAATTTTCTAAGAATCATATCTTATCAGTCAATTTTTGTATTTGGCACCAATGTCAAACCAAAGGCTAAAACACGAGTTACCAAACTGATAATACTCATAATCAATATCATGTCAATGCCAGCTAAGCTGGTTGTCTCTTCATTAAGTTACCAAACTGATAATACTTATAATCAATATTATGTCAATGCCAGCTAAGCTGATTGTCTCTTATTAAGTTACCAAACTGACAATACTCATAATCAATATCATGTCAATGCCAGCTAAGCTGATTGTCTCTT
>JAQHUG010000215.1:82655-107594 GCA_028555095.1 Dicrostonyx torquatus | reverse complement strand
GAGGGTCTTAGACATGGGGGGCAGACTCTGTAGTTTTACATGAGACGGAGGGTCTTAGACATGGGGGGCAGACTCTGAACCAGTTGGAGCAAGGCAAGAATAAGACAGCTAGGTGTGAAAATAACCATTTCCAGTTTTTATGAGAGCAGCACCCGAGGAAAACAGTTCAGACAGATGTACAAGGAGCGTGGCGCGTGTGCTACTGTCCATTCCCAAAGAATTCGCATGTCTGAGCTGCCCCAGCACCAAACAGCCTCAATATTTTTAGCTCTTAACCAGTTTTCACAAATATGGAGGATAAGCCAAATTAGGCAAAACTATGCAGAAATAAACTGCCCCCTCCTCCGTGATTGCCGCCCTCTTTGGCTGAGGCAGCTGTTGCTACGGTAGATAATTAGGGTTAATATGGCCGGCCATCAGCGTTTACATCATGCACTTTGTGTATTTGGGTTTCAAAGGCAATCCTTAATGACTTTGAAATAGATGTTCGTGTCCTAGTCATAATAAACGGACAGTTTAAACCAATGTCCAAAAACTCCCTTTCTGACTCCCAGGAGAAGGAGTTCCAGTGCAGCGGCTGCTATTTCAGGCCTGAGACGCTCTTGAGGGAAATCTGTCCCAAAGCCACATGAACTATCAAAACGGCGTTAGAGCTCTAGAATGTGGGCAAATCAGCGTGGCAATTAGACACAGAAAAGCGAGCCTAGCCCAGTTTTTGCAGTCAGAAATGAAGTAAGGAAAATGTTTTACTTCATAGACTGGAAGCTGAGATGTAAGCATCTTCTGGGCATTCCAAGACTTCCTCTTACTTGAGCATTCATGTGTGTGATACTTCTGCATTGTGCAACAAGAAGTAAGCAGAAAATCAGCTTCTCGGCCCTCTGTTGCTATAGCAACCACTAGGCAACCATGGTGAGATGTGGAGGGACAGTCCTCACAGATACCCTTCAGTTTCACCATTTTTCCAATGCCTTCTTGGCATTGCTTCTTTCCTGGTAATCCGGGGACCAGCACCCCCTCCAGTTTTCAGCAGGCTCTTAATGTCAGCACTTGGACCACCGCACACCCAGCCTAGCTAGACCTGGATAGGACGATGCATCTTTCCAAGTACAGAATACTGGTCTCATTATGTCTCTCTCTCTCTCTCTCTCTCTCTCTCTCTCTCTGTGTGTGTGTGTGTGTGTTTAAAAAGACCCTGGATTCAGTCTCATACATCCCTGGCAAAGGTGTAAATTTGAGAATGTCTTTTTAAAGTTGTACTAATTAGCTTCTAAACAATAGTTCATTATGAATCCATTTCTTATTCTCTCTAAGATGAGGCATCAATCTTAAAAAGTTTATCCAATCTAATAAGTATGAAATAATACCACACTATGGTTTCCAATAGTATTTCCTTAATCATAATTAAGTGCATTTGAGCCTCTGATTTTCCTGCACACACACACACATACACACACACACACACACACACACACACTTCATATGTAATATTCTGCTTGGGGATGGCTGTATGTCTAAGAATTTAATGTAAATTAGGAAAATCAGCTGTTGGTTATACATGCATGAGTATTTCCCCAGGTTACTGCTTACTTGTTGCATTTTTATGTCTTATAATCCTTTGTAACAATGCTTAACACTTTCTTTTTTTGTTACTCAGATATATTGGTGGCTTTTCTTCAGGTCAATGGTGCAAAATGTATGTGACATCAATCAATCTTGCATGGACAATTTGGAGAGAGTGGAGGGCTGTGGACTCAACTGGTGCTAATGTGGGGGCTAATTGCAGGGAAAGATCTAGAAAAACAAAGGAAAGTTAAGAAGCTTTTAAAAAGCTGCATGGTTGAGTCTCTTGGGAAATATAAGGACTCTGGAATCAACCTTAGTGAGCTTCACTCTCAGAAGTATATTTACAAATGATTTGGAGGAATAGGGACATTGTGATGGTTGATACTGTCAACTCATTGACATCTAGATCACCTAGGAGATGGGCTTGTAGGCATGCTGTGATGAATTGTCTAGATAAGATTAATTAAAGTGGGGAGATCTGCCTTAATTGTGTATGATACCATTCAGTGGTCAGAGGTCCTGGACTGTATAAAAAGGAGAATCGAGCTGGGCGGTGGTGGTGTGCCCTTTAATCCCAGTACTCAGGGAGGCAGAGGAAGGAGGATCTCTGTGAGTTGGAAGCCAGCCTGGTCTACAAAGTGAGTTCCAGGGCAGCCAAAGCTACACAGAGAAACCCCGTCTCAAAAAACAAAAATAAAAAAGAGAAAAAAGAAATTGAGCTCATTCCCAGTGTTTCTCTCTTTTTGTTTCCTGGCTGCAGGTGCAATGTGAGCCCCTTTAAGCTCCTGCTGCTATGACTCGCACCACGATGGACTGTACCCCCAAATTGTGAGCCCAAATAAGCCCTTTCTCTATCAAGTCCATCAAGTCGCTTTTGCAGAGTGCTTTTCAAGGGAACCAGAAAAATAACTCAGACAGACAGCTTGGTGAGTGTCCTGTGACACCGTCTATTTGTAAGTGCAGGACCATACTAACAAAAACAGTGATCAAACAGAGGGACCATGGAGCACAGAGCTTTCATAGACACCAGAGACCAGACCTTCATGCTTAACTCTTAGCTCTGCCGTATGAAGACATCAGTGCTCGTCTTCATAGTTCCTACACTTAAAAAAAATGGGAAATAATCCTTATTTTAGTTTCAGAGACAAGTTTACTCTGATACAGAATGATATAGATTAGAATGTTACTAGCACAGAGCAGGTTAAAACACAGGAGTTATTAATCTTTGTTTTTGTGCCCTGCCAGATGCTTTAAAAATTCTCATCTCACCTGAATTTTAGGGACCTGTGTTGCTTTCAGTAGGCTTCCACCTATGGCTAAAACATTGTTCATGGTTTGGCCCTCGATTGTTGGGCTGACTCAAGTCTGTCCTTCCATATTCTGTATCCTTCTTATTCTCTGCTAATCTAATAGCATTTGATGTTATTAGTAGGCATTGACAGCCTCATGTTACCCTTCTAGATGACATGACAAGGCTCTCAAGGCCTTGGCTCAAAGGAGCGAGTGATGTGATTATTTTGGGTCTCCTGGCAGAGGGTGGGCCTTCGGCAGGGAGAGATTTCCTAAACACTAAATTTACACCAAGGCAGCAGCTGTCCACTCTGCTTACTCAGGGCGTGATGTGGGATTTATATCGGTGATAAGGGAGTAATTTGAATCAATTAACTAATAATTTTGTCACCAGGAACAAGGCAGAGTGGGAAAGACTATGAAGATTAATAATCCTTGTTTCAAGAAATCTATAATTGAGTCGAAGAAATTAAGGAGTGATAAACGGCAGTCTCATTTGCCAATATCAGGATGAGACTATTGCCTGCCTGACAGTATCTTGTGTGAGGCTCTGAGGGACAGGTGGAGACTGGAGAGAGACTGCTCAGAAGGACGCTTGTACGTCTCTATCACCACAGTGTTCCAGCAAGAGCAAACGGTCGTCAAGAATGACAACAGCGCACACTTAGGCATCAGACACAGGGTCCATGTGAAGAACTGAGAGTCTGCATGAGGAGCTGAGAGTCCAAGAGCCTGGTGCTATGATGGAGTGCAGGACAGGCCTAGGTGGGGATGATGCGACCTGGTAGAGGAGCCTTGTCCGTGAATTCTTGTGTGGCCTCGTCTTGATGTTCAGAGAGCTCCTTAAAGGGAACCAGCCCATGAGTGAGCATCCATACTCCTCACAACCTCACCTGTGAAGCAGGGAGAGAGGCTCAGTACTACCAAGTTCTAGATGTCTTAAAAAACTGTGTGTTTGTGTGTATGTGTGTCCAAGTGCGCATACTGTGCATCCGTGTAAAGGGCAGAGGTCAACAGCCTGTGGCGCTATTGCTCAGGAGCTCCATTCCCATTTTTTTGTGCTTGACCGAGTTGGATAGGCTTGCTGGTTCTCAGGCCCCAGGAGCCCTCCTACCTCTGCTTCTCCAAGACTGGCATTATAAGCATATAGCACCACAGTTAGCTTTTAAAATATGCGTTCTGGGGTTTGAACTCACGGTTCTTATGCTTTTGTGACAAGCGGTTTTTCGGCTGAGCCATCTCTAATCTCTAGCTGTCTTTGCATCAATTATGTAAGGTTAGAGAGAAAGGATGTGATAAATAACATTTGAGCGAGCTCTATAGGGCCTGGTTTGTGGTTTGGTTTCCCAAACCACCATCCAGCAGGGCTTTTTCATTTACTTGCTGTAAAATATTTTGATAGTCTTATGTTGTCACTTGAATCTCTTCAATGGAAAACCATTATTTCTCTAAAACTGAAGTAGTCGTATTTCCATAAGGCAGAAGAAAGAAGCACATTTAGCACAATTCAGAGATTTTCAACGATAGTTGTTTTGATATTTGGTTTATTTATTTGTTTCTTTCTTTGTTGTTGAGACAGGGTCTCACTCCATAGCTCTGGCTGTGCTGGAACTCACTATGTAGACCAGGCTGGCCTCAAACTCCCAGAGTGATCCGCTTGCCTCTGTCTCTGGAAAGCTGGGATTAAAAAGCATGCACCATCACACCTGGCCTGATTGTTGGTGTTTTAGATCTTATTATTCTTGTTCAATTTCAAGAAGAGGTCTCAAGGCATTTACTCACAGAACCTTCCAGCTTCAAGAGATTTGGTGTCCTTGAGCTCACAGTGTCTTCTGACTCCTTAGAAATCTCTGTGGTCACTCGACTGATGGCAGGCCTGAAGGACTTCAAGGCCGAAGTTCCAGGGACTTTTCTTGTATGACTGGGCTCGATTCCAATCCTGTAGAAACTTCTTGAGAAAAAATTAGCTTCCCACATGGTTCTGATCCAAGAAGTCTACCCAGGAAGTGTCTGGGCCCCTGACCAGCATTTTCTCTTTTAACCCCATTAGACTTTCAACTTTAATATACTGTTCTTCAGGTCACTAGCCACAAACCATGCTCATCACTTGGTTTGCTTTGAGAGGACTTTGTCTCTAGTGGGTAGTGGGCAGCCAACCAGGGAACGATGGTGTCTCAGATGCTCAACACAGAGTAACAAAAGTCCTTTGATCACAGAGGCCCTTGATTTATCCACATGTTACTAAGTTCTTTCAATTCTTTGCCCATTCAGTGACTATATATTGAGAATCTTCCATTGAGACCTTTGCTAGATGATGATGGCATGGTAAATAGGACAGAAACTCTCCAGTTCCTGCACCTTATAGACTAATGGAAGGCTCATGTGTGGCATTTGGAGGTAGGACCAAATCAGGTGATGATTGAGGTCATGGATCATAAATTCTGGTCCTCATGATGGTGCTAAATGGATTTCTAAGAAGAGACAGACACACTCCCTGTTTCTTCTGTGTGCCTCCCTGGAACTCTGCCAGAAAGATGATTCTCCATTGCAAAGTGCTGGCACCTGAGAAGGCAGGCAGTGGCTAGGAGGATCATGGCTTGAATCTATACTGTGCTGTGTGACCATAATCCTTTGGGTTAAGTGATTCTTTCTATGGAGTTAGTACACCTCAGGCTTCCATTGTGGTCGTCTGGCTACGAACTTCCCCCTTTACATATTTTTGGTTTTTATTGTGTCCAGTAAGTTTTGGTATAGATTTTCACTCACTCCTAAGTATTTTTAAAAATTTTCCTCTTATGATTTATCCTTGTATGCATAGGTTAAGTTTTTTTTCATTTCTACAAATTGATGAATTTTCCATTTCTTGGGGCTCCTGATTTCTAACTTTATCTCAGTGTGGTAGGAGAAGATACTACGTATGATTTTTGTCTTTTAAAATCTGTTGAGAACTTGTGGCCTCATACATGGTCTATATTGGGCAATACCTCACACTGTGATTTTGTTTTAACTGTAGATGTCTGTTAGATGTGGTTAATGAATGATGGTGTTCATCTCCCCGTTCCCTCACTTATCTCCTGTCTGGCTGGTCTGTTCATTACTGAGTAGGCTACTGCAGTCTCCAGCTGATGCTGTGCAGCCATCTCTCTCGTCCACCCTGTCACCACCATGATCAGCAAATAAAAATCATATATACTCAGGGAGTACATCAGGACATCCACACACACAACTACATTTTCTTCATTTGGTTATCTGTTAGGTGACACTTGAGTTGCTTCCATATCTGGGTTATTGTGAATGATGGATGCTGCCGTGAACACAGCAGTGCAGATAACTCCTGAGGTGTAGCTTCCATTTCCTTAGGACTTATACCCAGGAATGGGATTGCATTTTCTGAGGAGTCACCATAAGCCTGCACTAATTTACATTTTTATCAACTGCAGACAAGGGTTCTATTCTCTCCACATCCTCATCACTACTATTTTTGTTGTCATTTTTGTGATGGCCATTTTCACAGGTGTGAGATTACATCTGCGGTCTAATACAATTTCTCTGATGATTTATGATGCCAAATACTATTTTTCATATACCTGCTGGTAATTTGTGTGTGTTCTTTAGATATGCCTCTGGCCCATTTTCACATAGTAGTATTTGTTTCTTGGTATTGAGTTGAATTCTTTTCATATTTTGGATATTAATACCTACCTTTTAGGGTGCGTGGTTTGTAAAGATTTTCTCACATTCCATATACTGTCACTTGGTTTCGTTGATTGTATTATGAGCTATGCAGAAACTTTTAAATGAAGATGTAATCTTATTTGTCTGGTTTTTTTTTTTATTTCGTTGTGTGTCATATTAGTGCCATGCCCAAACAAAATCACTGTGTGGACCAAGATCAAAATCTTTCCCCAGGAATCCTTACGTGATGTTGGTAGGAATGTAAATTAGTCCAGCCACTGTGGAAATTAGGATGGTGGTTTCTCAAGGAGTTAAAAATAGAACTACCATATGGCTAAGCTATTATCTTACTCTTGGGTATGTACCTGGAGAAGTCTAAGTCAGGATGTAAGGTCCTAGTCAGTCTTCCTTGTCAACTGGGCACAGCCTGGAGTCCTCTGAGGGCTTACCAAGGTTAGATGGGCTCGTAGGTGTGTCTGAGGGGTTGTCTTGATCATTTTGATGCAGGAGGTCCCAGCTCACTGCAAGCCACCCATCTTTAGCAGATGGAAGCCAGTAAGCATGAGCCCGCGAGGAGTCAGCAAGCAGTCTTCCTCCATTGTTTCTGCTTCGAGTCCCTGACTCCCCTCAACCATGGGCTGTGACTTGGAAATGGGAGCTCCCCTAGGTTGCTTCTTTTCCGTGTTTTCTCAGAGCAGCAGAAAGGAAATAAGAACACCTGTACCCACATTTACTGAGGCACCATTCTCAGCTGAAAAACGATGGACTCAGCCTAGGTGTCCATTAGCGGCGGAATAAAGGAAATGTGGTGCATATACACAATGGGGTTTCATTAGGCCACAGAGAAGAATGAAATTATGTTATTCTCAGGAAAATAGGTGCAGCTGGATATCATCATATTAGATGAAATAAGCCCATTCAGGAGAAAATGCCATGCTTTCATACATAGAATCTACAAAAAAAAAGATATGAAAGAAAGGGGGCTGTTTGGGAAGACTGTTAGACGAAGGGTAGAGGGAAGTGGGGCAAGAGGGGGAGTACTAGGAGCATAGGTATAATAAAATATATTATGTACAAGTATGAAAATATGATGAAATCCAGTTTTGAGTGATTAATATATGCTAATTAAAAGCATTTATTTGAAAAGCACAAGCCATTTTCCATTTTTTCTAGTAGCTTTTCTGTTTCACATCTTACATTTGATGCCTTAATGCATTTTTGGTTGATTTTCATATCTGGTGTAAGATCATTTCATTCTTCTGCATACAGAGACCCTGTTTTCCAACATCACTGTTGAAGACCCCTTCTGAGGTAGTTGGTTTTAGTGTCAGAAGTAGGGAGCCTCCCCTGGAGAATTAAGCAGATTGCTCACTTGTGGGAAGACCCACTCCCGATGTGAGTGGCGCTTGTCCCAATGGAGAAGGACTCATGGGGCTGGAGAGATGGTTCTGCAGTTAAAAAGCACTGCATTTCCTCCCGCAGAATCCAGACTCTGTTCCCAGCACCCACATGGCTGCTCACAACTGTCTGTGACTCAAGTTCCAGGGCATCTGGCGTCTGTGGGCAATGCATGCACTGAGTACACAGGAATACTTGTAAGCAAAACCCTCGTGCTCATAAAAATAACCAAGTCTTTAAAAAGACCCAGCAGAAGGAAGACTGTTCACTGTGCTGACCTTCCCTCTTGCTTGTCCAGCCTTCTTTCTGCCTCCCGAGTTGATTTCTCTTGTACTGTTACTGCTGAGCCCTCCGCTGACCAGAACCAGCATTTCCAGGCTCCTACCACTGACTCAGGAACAGCGACTCTCCAGAACTTTCCAGTTTTCTGGTGCCAGACTGGAACTGCTGAGGCACCCAGCAACTATCTGACTGTCAGTCCCACCAATGTGAGACAGCCACTGTGGGACCCAGCAACTACCAAGATCTCAGCCTCTTAGGTGTGAGCCAACTTGTGACCGTGACCATTTCAATGGCAAGCTGGTTTAGTAAACAGTATACATGCATATATATATATATATAATATATATATGTCTATCTTTTCTGTTCCTCCAAAGAACTGTCCTTAGTCCAGTTGTTTATTCCTGGTGCCTTTATTAAAGATCTTCTGATTATAAATGGCAGATTTATTTCTGTGTTCTCTATTCTTGTGCGTGTTTGGCTTTTGTTTAGCTAGCACCATCCTGTCTTAATTACTAGCTTGTAGTATATTTTGAAATTACATAGTAAATTTCTTCTATTTTTCTCTCTCCTTCCCTGGTCTCCCTTTCTGCCTGTCTGCCTGTCTGCCTGTCTGTCTATCTGCCTGTCTGCCTATCTGTCTGTCTGTCTGTCTCTTGTGCTGGGGAGTAGACCACGAACCTCCTGACTGCCAGCTTTGTGTTTTACCCTGAGCTGTTTACTTTCACTCAGGTTGTCTAGGATACTCAGGGTCTGTTGTGGTTTGAAATCAATTTTAAGATTGCTTTTATTATTTTGGCAAAAACTATAACTGGAATTTAATACCCTAAGTGTGTAATAATCAAATTTGAACGTATACGTGCTTACAACCACATTATAAAAAAATCCTGCTCCTTTATGTCTTAGTTCCTCCATCTTTTAGTAGCTACTTTGATGAAATTGTGTATTTACATGCTCTATTACAACTCTTAAGCTAATACTTGAAAAATATATGCCTCAAATTAGAAAGACAATTACAACATGGGTTTAAATAGGACTTAGACTAATAATTTTTAATGTACTAATCTCAAACCACGTGAAAAATATCAACAGAGGAATCATAAAATTTTGTTACATAATTCTGTTTTTTACATACATACATACAAACAATAATTCTGTTATTTGTATTTCTTTAGTTTGTATGGCTTCAGGTGACCACCTAATGTCTTTTTTTTTTTTTTTTTAAATCTGGTAGGACTTCTTTTAAGCATTTCTTCCAGGGCCAGCCTACAATGGTAAGAGATTCCTTTAGCCCTGGTTTATCTTTTCCTGTGGGTATGATGCAGATGTGTGTAAATGGGATGTGTGCATGTGTGTGCACACAAGAGCACTTGTGAATGTAGAGGTCGATATTCAGCCCCTTCCCTGTCTGCTCCACTTTATGTATTTTGCACAGATGTGTGATTGTGTGTAGGGTTGTGTGCTGGCACACAGTGGAGGTCAGAGGACAACTTGCACGAGTCAGTGACCTCCTTCCACCGTGTGATTTCCCTGGGGCTAACCTTGGGTCATCAAGCACGGCGGCAGGAACATTTATCCAGTGAACCATCTGTCTCACTGGTTCTTCACTAAATATGAAGCTAATAGATTCATCTAGACGAAGTGGCCAACATATCCTGGGGATCATCCTGTCTCTGTTTCCTAATGCTGGAATTTCAGACATGCATCTTCACCCATTGCTTTTCTTGTTCAAAGTTGTTTTGCTTAATAATTTGTTGCATTTTAATACATCAGGTCCTTGTTTTCTGGCCTCCAAAAGTTAGTTTTTTTTAAAAAAAATAAATATTTTATTGATTCTTTTGGGAATTTCACATCACTCACCCCAATTCCACTCATTTTCCAGTCTTTCCAAGTACACCTTCCACCTTTGTAGCCTATCCCACAAAAGAAAATATGAAAAATAGAAATAAAGTCAGACATTGGTGGCTCTTGACTTTAATCCCAGCACTTGGGAGGCAGAGGCAGGCAAATCTCTGTGAGTTTGAGGCCAGTGTGGTCTACAAGAGCTAGTTCCAGGACAGACACCAAAGCTACAGAGAAACCCTGCCTTGAAAAACAAAACAAAATAATAATAACAATAAAAAATAAAAAAATTTCATTCTTCCACCTTTCCCGCCTCCCCGTCACACTGTCCCTGGGAGCTGTGGTTACCACGCAGTACACCCGTTTGCCCAAACAGCTTGACTTGCAAGTGTTCATTGCAATGAGTCATTGGTCTGGTTGGAGGCCTCTGGCTTCTGTTCCACCATCAATACCACCCAAACTCCTCTCGGATATCCTGTTGTTGCCCAGAGCCATGAAGATTCTGTGGCTATGGTTCCACAGGACCGGCCCCTTCATATCCTCCAGCCATTCATAGTGGGGGTAGATGTTGGTGTGGGCCAACGCAAAGCCCTGGATGACCCGAGTTGGGCACACCTGGCTTCTGCCAGGATCACCCCTTACCACCCCGTCAGGTGAGGGGCACGACAAGCTCTCTGCTGCTAGGGGCAGCTTTCCTGTGAGGGGCAGGTAGAAGTTAATTTTTATTAATTTTCGTTTTTAAAGTTTGTAAATTATTTATTTAGTGTGTGTGTGTGTGTGTGTGTGTTTTATGAGTGAGTATGTGTGTGCTTGACTCGTGCAAACCCCAGGGTGTGCATTAGGAGGTCACGGTACAACTTATGGGATTAGTTCTCTTCTGCCATCACCCAGGTCATCAGGCCTGGGAGCGAGTGGGCTTATTCCTTGAGCCCCTGCAAAGCTTCTAGGACTTCTTATGAGAACTAATATTTAAGACCATAAAATTATTATCATTTGTATGAGATGAGTTATTACCCTTTGCGACTTTGAGTTCTCTTTGTTTTTTTGGCTTTCAATAGGTCGTTTGGAATGCTTCTCCATGTGTGTCCTTCTGAGATCATCCCATAGAGTTATATGTGTGTGTCCCATCCCATCTGAGAAGTCTGACTGCTATTTCTCTCTTGCCTTCCATCTCTTTCCCTTGTGTGACTCTTCAGATGTAGATATGGTTGCTCTGATTATGTCCCAAGTCTCCTAGGCTCTGTTCACCTTTCTTTAATTTTATGTATTTCTGTTTGTGGTCTCAATAACTTCTGATTGATGAAGCCTACATTTGATTCTCTCTAGCAATTTTTTTTTGTTTCATTGCAGTGGTTTTCACTCTGAGACTTGCTTTTTTGGCTTCGTGTTAGCTTTCCAATCTATTGATAGTTCCACTTTGTGCATCCATTGCTTCCCTAGCTTTCCAATCTATTGATAGTTCCACTTTGTGCATCCATTGCTTCCCTAGCTTTCTTCCTTTTCCTTTGGTTTTCTGGATGTCTTATTTTTTTGTAGCTATTGTTTGCTTTTTGTTTTTTGTATTTGGAGACAACTATGTATTTTATGCTGGTCTGGAACTTGTGTGTCCTAGACTGGCATTGAACTCATGAGCCTCATGTACCCAGAGTATTTTCATATAGTCATGTATCATCATACCTGGTCAAATAAGTTGCTCAAAAATCTTTGTCTAGTATATCTGCCTTTCAGGGGAAGTTTCTATTATCAACCTTTTTCTCTTTGATGGACCATGCTTCCCTGGTTTTTTCTGTGCATTTTTAAGTGTATGTGTTGGCATCAGAATTCAGGTTCTTCTTCTCCAGTATCTTTTGGTTCTTATTTACTTTACATTTGTTTGTTGTAAGCTGTGCCTGTGACAGTTCTTGGGCTAAGTTTGAACAAAGTTGTCTTTTGTGAACCTGGCTTTTCCCTGAGCATGTGCAGTGGTTTTAAAATTCCATCCATGTTGGGGTTGGAGAGATGGCTCAGTGATTAAGAGTACTGATTGATCTTTCAGAGGTTCTGGGTTCAATTCCCAGCAACCACATGGTGGCTCACAAACATCTGTAATGAGATCTAGTGCCCTTTTCTGACCTGCAAGCATACATGTAGGCAGAACACTCTATACATAATGAATAAATAAAATCTTTTAAAAAATCAATCTCTGTGTGTATACAACTACTTTTGAATATTCTCATCTAGAAGTGTCTGGTACTCAATGGATAAATGACAAAATTAAAATGTGTGTGCTGTGGGGTTGGAGGAGAATATTCATACTCAAGAATTCACCTCAGTTATGAGAGAAGAATTTAGCACTGTGGAAGGGAAGAGAGGGACAACAATGGCAGCTGCCTCTTTCTCTGCAGCTCTATGATCAGGAACACGGACCAGCAGTGTAGGCACAGCGCCATGGGTTGGTGTGGACGGGGCTACTGTAGGATAGAAGGTTTGTATGGAGTCTCACTGCCTGGGAGTAGTCTGTCTTGGTCATGTCTGTGGCTCATAGGACCAAGATGGAGGCAGTGTGCAGGGACACTGAGCTTCAAAGGCGTATAAGGCAAGCTTCCAGGCAGCTGAAAGGAGCTGGAGACAGCCTGGGCAGGCGGCAGGTGGTGTTTAATTTAAAAGAGTCGCGGTTGCTATGGTCTCACATTCTTTCAGGAGCGGTGAGAAGGTTTGGCTAGGCTTGGTTTGTGGCATTTGAAAGGCAGAATTAGACAGTGCCATCCCTTTGTTATTCTGTAAAGCCATGTGGGCAATTGGCTCCCCATGCTTATCCCCTTGGTTTTTCTGAATTGGACTCCAAAGTCAAGATTTTCCCATCAGGGTAGCTGTTAAAATGGTAAGAGGGCTTCTTGTTAGGTCTCCTGCCAGATCCCATTTATCGAGGCTGCTGAAATACTTCCAATCAGAAATCCTGAGGTGTCCCTGATAGTGGAAAGTTGATTAACTTCCAGGAGAAGCACGACTCAAGAAGAGCCATTGCCTTGATCCCGACTGTCTGTATGCAACCATATTTAGCAATGAGATCCTGGGAGTTTGCTGGTAATCTCGGGGCAGCACAGTTGTAGCGCCTGTTCCTTGACTCCGCATGTGTGCCTGGAGATGAACCACCTGTCTCTACATCCATTTTTCTTTCCAAAGAGCTGAGTGATTGCCTATAACAGCTGTGGATATTTCTGTTTTATTTTTAAAAGCCCTAAGCAACCAAGTGAAAAGCGAAGCTGATTATGTCATTGAGTACTTTAATATGTATGAATAGGGAAGCAGAAAACTGAATTAGCCATACCAAACACACAAGACTTACGTTAACTGCTGGATTTTACTGGGGAAATCTATAAATAAAGATGCACAATATTTGCATTTTGGAGGGAAGATGATTTGAATTTTCTTTATGTTAACTGAGGCAAATTATTCTTACACAGAGGTTCTTTAAATCCTGCAAATAACCATGTTTATTGTCATAAGATGGTAAAGACGCATGGAAGACATGCTACCTACAGATCTGGAAAACAATCCAGGTTTCATTCCAGTTCCCCCCCCCACATTTATTTGTTCTTAACGGTTTAATGACACTTCCTTTCTTTCTTTGAATTCCATAGATGTCCAGTGTTAGTGTAAAAAGCTCCGTGTCAACTCTGAATTTTATTTGTGGCATCTAGACAGTTAGAGCCAGGTTTCTGGCTCCTGTGTCAAATGCCATGGGGTCTTTGGCTAGTGACTGTCATTGAAGAGTGGTTAGGTCAGCAGGAGAAGATAGGCTCATGTACTGTTCTGTTTGTAATAGCAAGTCTTTTGGATTCCAAATACTACATTTTGGTGGTGGTGGTGAGGGACGATGTTTTAGTAAGTAAGAAGACTTCCTAGTATTTATATTAAAATTCATAAGATCATACCAAAAAACTGTCACAAAATTTAGGATAATGCTCCCCCCCTCATTTTACTTCTTATTTTAAGGTGAATCTAGTTTATCTCAGTTGCACGTTTTAATCATTCACTGTGAAGATGATAGACAACATTGTTTTACATTTTTGACAGCAGTGGGTCAGTGGAGGGGGGTTCAGAAAAAGGCTCCTGTCACTAAAGCTGATGGCCTGGGTTCAGTCTCTGGGATCCACATGTGAGAAGGAGAAAACAGACTCTCAAAAGCTGTCCTCCGAACTCACCTCAACACACACAAAATAAATACATGGATATATAATAAAAAATAAAAAAATCTTTGAAAATAAGGAAAAACTAAGAAAAATACTACACTTGAAGGCAATATTTTTAATAATATTTTTATTAAATCTTTGAGAATTTCATACAATGTATTTTGATATTACTACCCCAAACTCCTATCGGTTCCACCCCCGCCTCCACCTCCTCTTGCACCCAGTTTCATGTTCTCTCTTACTCTAACCTATTGAGTCCAGTCTGTGTTGGCTATGGGCCCTGCCCTGGAATGGGGACGCTGTACCAGAGATCACATCATTAAAGAGAACTGACCCTCTCTTTCCTAGCAACTGTCAAATGCCAACGGCTTTTCAGATAAGGGTGACCTCATGCTTCCCCCCACCAACTCCATGCTGGGATTTTGTTTGTCTTGAGCTTACACAGATCTTGTGAATGCTGTCCTAATCACCATGAGTTCATAACTGCAACCACCCTGTCATCCAGAAAACACCCTTGGGTCACCCATCACCTCTGACTCTTGTAATCTTCCTGGTCCCCATCTCCTTGAGGGGAGAGTGTGATACAGATGTTCTGTTAAGCCACAAGCAGTCTGATCTCTTATTTACTGCGCATTGGCCAGTTGTGGGTTTCTGTGTTAATGTCCATCTACTGAAATAAGAGGCTTCTTAGATAAAGGGTGAGTAATAAACCCACTGATCTGTGAATATAATAGGAAAACATCAGGAGTCATTTTATTGATATGTCTATTTAGCAGAAGAATGTTAGTGGGTTCTCTCTTAGGGCTTATGACATATCTAATCACACGTTTTTGCCTCATTAACAATGCCAGATATGGGTTCCATCTCCATTAAGGTGAATCTTAAATCTGAGCAGACAATGGCCGGTTGCTCCTATAATGTTTGTGCCACTAATGCACCAGTGGACATATTTTGCCAGATAGGTCATTTAATGTAGCTTGAAGATTTCACAGCTTGGTGAGACTGATGATTATTTTACCAATTCTTCCAAGTCAGAACCTATTAGATTTCTTCAGGCTTAGGGCTCAAGTGTGTTGTGTCTTCAGCAATAAGTTCTTCCCATCTAATTCTAGAGAGTCACTAAGAACATTGGCAGTAGCCTATAATGTTTAAGGGAATATGGGACCCCTTTGGCCACCAAGTCAAAAGCAGCTAACCCATTCATGGTATTGGGGGTTTTATTTGGTAGTGTGTAGTGTCTAGTTGAGTATTGCCCCTCCTATTACAAAGTAATCTCATTTAAACTCTTTTGATATATTTATATGCTTTTAGGAAGATTCCGTAACAGTAGGCTTCCTTACAATTCTTACAAAAGGCCTTTAGTGTTAGTTATCCCTTTCCACATTCCCACCCTTAGCCATTCTCCCATCTTCCACCCCACTTCATCCTTCTTGTTCCATTATTACCCCATCTCTATAACTTTATATTCCATTTACCCTTTTTTGAAAGATCTTATTCTCTTATGGTTTTCTTCATTGTGCCCCATAGATTTTGGTATTTTTTCTTTTGTGTTTTTTTAATAATCTAGACAGGGTTTTTCTGTGTAGCCTTGGCTTTCCTTGGACTCACTGTGTAGACCATGCTGTCCTTGAACTCACAAAGACTCGCTTGCCTCTGCCTCCCGAGTGCTAGGATTAAAGACTGCACCACCATCACAAGGTGGTATGTTGTATTTTATTTTCATTCTAGGAGTTTAAAATTTTCTTTCTTGATTTAATCTCTTGACTCAGTTTTCATTAAGTAGTGTGTTGTTTAGGCTCCTTGAATTTACATACTTTCTGGTGTTTCTATTGTTGCTATTATCTTTATTTTGTCGTGGTTGCATAGGACACAGGATATTATTTCAATTTTCTTATATTTATTGAGCCTTTCTTTGTGTCCTAATATGTGGTCAAGTTTGGAGAAAGCTCCATGGGCTGATGAGAAGAAAGTGTATTCTTTAGCATTTGGATGGATGTTCTGTGTATGTCTGCTAAATTCATTTGTTAAATGATGTCATGTAGCTCAAAAATGTCTCTGTTTAGATTTTGTGTGAATGACCTGTTAATTGGTGAGAATGAGAATGTCACCAACTATCACTGTGTTGGAGTCAGTGTGATAATAATGTTTCTTTTATAAAATTTGGAAGGGAAATTTTAAGTCTCTCTCTCTCTCTCAGTCTGGCCTGGAAAATGCTCTGAAGCCAAGGGTGGCCTTAAATTCATGATCTTCCTGACTCTACTTGGTACCCACATAAGGGCGTTCAAAACTGTATGAGACTCCAGCTCTAATAGATCCCATGCCTTCATCTGTAGGGGTTACCTACATACACAAGACACTCTTGGAGAATAAATAAAGGACTGATTCCATCAGAAACTTTCAACTTGACAATGAATACGAATGCCTGCCACAGCCAGTAGGAGAGTGGAGCTTCTCGTTGAAACAAGTGACAATTCTGTATACTGTTTACTGATTGCAGAAGGGGAAATCATGGCTGAAGAGTCAGGAATCTTACTGTCATGATGACAAGGGGCTTTTGCAGCTGTGAGGGGCTGTGCTCCCTGCCCCGAGGTTTCAGATGTGAAGGCTGATATTGCCACACACTGTGCTAAGGAGAAAAGGGGGTGTTGTGCTCTTGGACTGAGGTTTTCAGAGGAGAAGGGGCAGGACCACAGCTGGTCTGGAAATGGCTGAGAGGGTAGAGGGGTGGGCTTTGACTGCTTGTTTTTGAAACAGGCCTGTCTGGTTTGGAACTTGTTCTGTAGACCACACTGGCCCCAAACTGGCAGTGAGTCTCTTGAGTGGAGGAATCACAGGAGTTCGCCATCAGGCTTAGCCTGGCTTCAGCTTTTATTATTGTACTTAATGGGACAAGACCTGGATGAGGGCTCCAACGGTGGCCAGGCCTCATGTAGTTTGGACTTTTCCCACTGGCACTCAAGAAAAGAAAATCCAGGTTTTCTTATTAGCTTGCCCAAATATGTGACAGAGGAAGAGGAAAAAGGAGCAGCTTGAGAGCTCTCAGAGGCCAGCAGCACTGTAACAAAATGAAGCAATGGACTGTGAGTAGCCACCATCAGCTGTCGTGTTCCATCCCACAGTGGCATCGAGAATATGAAATCTGTGAGAGTCCAGCAGAAATACTTTACCTGGGTCTGATTATGGGAGAGTTCAAACAAATCCTCTGTGTAGGCAGAGCGGCTTTACTCGGCAGTGTAAGGCAGTGTTCAGAAAGGCTGCTGCCAAGGTTGGCTCCTGGTTAGCAGCTGGGAAGTTGCTTACAGGAAAGTTCTTGCCATAATAACCTACACAAGTGCCCTACTGTGCTTAGACAATGTCTCTGAGGATTGTAGCTTATGCTGAATACCTGTGTTTCTTTTGGGAGGTTGGAATTTGGGCACTCGGTAGACAGAGTGCCTTGCTCCTTGGGTGAGAGCCTCTCATGGGCATCGAGCCTTTAGTACGCCTTCCTGGCGGACAGCATTTCGGAGATATTCTTACAGCTCAGTGCTGGGGAGTTAAGTGTGTCGGCTGGAACTCCACTAGAGAGCATGCATCTGAGGCGCTCTGGAGTTTACCCATCTTGCTCTGCCCTTTCACCTAATTTGCTTTATCTTCTCTGGTTGTAATGAACTTAGCTAAGAAGATGACTATGCATGGAATCAGAAGAATCTTCCCAACAAATCATCAAATCTAAGCATGGCCTCGGGGACTCTAACGCCCCACTGTGAAACACGTTCTCTAAAACTGATTGTCCCATAATCTTCAAAGGTTAAGGATATGAAAGTCAGAGAATCTAACAATTGGGGACAATGTGTAATTTTGAACTGGATGGGTCCTTCACTTTTGAAAAGGCTTTTAATGGCCAACCTTGAATGTAGTCTCTGATGATGGATTTAAAGGAGTTCTTTGCTTCTTACAAGTTTTTGATAGGATGTATCTATCTATATCTGTATCTATATCTATATTTCCTTCTGATATTAAGGACAGGGTCTCCCACCTTGAGCTCTATTCTCAGACGAAAACAGACTGTTTTAATTGATTGCATAATTGCGACTGCATAGTGATCCGCCAGAACTTCCCTAGCCTAGTCCTCGCGACCTGCTGCACGTGGTAATCCCGGGGATGGTGTTAATTTAAGTACCTTAAACGCCCGGGTTCTACTTCCCATGAGGTTTGTTTTCTGTGCTTCATAGATTTTGATGTGAAGCTAAAAAGGAGAACCTTTAGGCTAAGGAAACCATGGCAGTAGCCAATCCCTGGATGGTGGCTTATTTAGGTTGTTTCTAGTCTTTCTGCAAGATTTCAGGAAAAATCTTTATGCATAAACCTTTACTCTGATTTTATAACTGAGTTGTAACATGATTTTTTCCAACTTTGTTTTCTAAAGCAAATTGTACAGGATCTATTTTTCTATATATCCAGGCAGCATTCAAGTCCTTAAAAATCTTGATAAGAGGACTGGCAAAAGATACTGCTCTATTTAAATTAGCATTTGAAAATTCCACCGGAGAGTGAAGGGTTTGCAGCATCAGGGAACAATCCCTAGACTTACGGTCTTAGATAACTACATCATCACACACAGGATGAGCACTTGTGATTTGCCTTCGGGCTTTGGTCCCTTTCTCTCTGAGAAAGAACTTTTCTTGGGGAGATGTTGCTACTGCAGCAAAAGCTGCCTAATTAAAGGCTTGGTCTGTACCTGGGAGGAGTCCCTAGGCCAGGGTGGAGAAGGGGCTGCAAGTTTTGTCAGGTCACCGGAGGTTTCCGGCAGGGAGAGGGTTTATTTTGTTCTTAGTCATAGGAGTAAATGCCTTCTTTCAAGGGCTGTGTCAGAGACAACGACAGACACTAGAGTTATTTGTCTCCTTTGCATAGGGACATTTGGAAATTAGATACAACTAAATAAAAACCAATTTGAACAATCAGTCTGCGTAAGAAGCGTAATGTGGATTGACAAAGACAGATATGAGTAAGCCCTGTTATTGGGAACATATTCCAGGCTAACTCCAGCTACGATCGCTTTGGTATTTCCAAGTGTTCATAGCACCCAAGAGCTCTTATCATGATACACTGTCACAGAGACACTATAAAAAGCAAAGACCATAAGGGGATGACACACAGACTTGAGAAATCTAGCCCCGGAAACATTAGCCCCACCAGAGTCGGTAGAAAGCTTCCGCCACATGGTGGAGCTCCCAGGTCACTGCAGCTGTTACCCCACCCATGAATAGGTTACCCTCCAACGGTAGATTGGTCAAGTCTAAGAATACATCTTGGGCCTGAAACTTTTTCTGTGCTCAAAGAAAGACTGACCATGGTTCCTATCACACATGTCTCTTTAGCTTATCTGTTGCGGGTTTAGAAATGGGTATCAATCTGGAAGGAGTCATATTCCAGTAAAGCCAAGCAATGGGGTGACTGCAAGCCAGGCAAATCCTACATATAATGACCCAGAACTGCATTTTGTGTGCTAGGAATTAATTCCAAGGGCAAAGGAGATTTTTTTCTCAAAACAAATGATCTTTCTCTGAGATGCTCGTGGAGCACAGATGCTGTGTCTGTGGATAAGGGAACAGTCTTCAGTTTTGCCTTCCTTTTTCTCTCCCTTCCTCTCAACCTGCAATGAGATGCAAGCCTGGCATGGATTTTGGAGCACGGTAGTGTTTGATTAGTCATGCTGTGAAATGTATCACCAAACAGAGAGCTAATCAGCTTGTCTCTTTTCTTTCCCTCCCTTCTTCCCTCTCTTCCTCCCTTGCTCTTGTTTACGTATTACTGTTTTCATTTTGAATGTGATCTCATCTAAGATATGTAGTGACATTTGGGACATTTATTTTCCCTATCGACTATTAATCTTTATATGAGTGATTCTTGAACCATCCTCTTGTAGGGCACCATCTGCTGCTTGGTAACTGCCACCCTGTTACTCTGGGTACCTTAGACAATAGAGTATTAGTTTTGGGAGTGATTGGAGCCAGATTGTCTAGGAACAAATTTTACGTTATTGCTCCATTAGCTGGCTGGGCAATACTAGACAAGTTACTTAAACCATATGTACCTAGGTTTCCTTCTCTGATGAATGAATGTTACTATATATCTCCTGGAGTGGTTTTAAGGATTACATTTAGGAATGCAAATAAAGTATATAAATACCATAAGACACTTGAAGCACCTTGTCAATAATAATTGCTTTATTCTACTTTCTACTTATGACACACTTTTCCTCATCCCTGCGGGTCACAATATCGTTTTAGTGTTTGCGTGTGTGGTCAACAGTAGCATAATGTATTATTCCTATATTGGAGCTTCCTTCTTACTTTGCATTAGTGTCTTGAGACTTGTCTATGCTGACACAAATATATCTGTTGAAGTATATACCTTCTAAATATTCCACAATATATTACTGTGCATGCATAACATGTTTGGCCGATGCTCAGGCATATTCCTAGCTAGTTCTTATACCTTAAACTGACCCACTTCTGTTAGTTGTGTATTGCCACTAGGCTGTGGCCTACTGGTAAGGTTCTGGCGTCTTTCTCCTTTGACAGCTACATGGTGTCTCTGTGGCTTTGCCTATTCTTTCCCTTTATCTCTGTTTGGATTTCCCTCCCGGCTTTACTCTGCTAAGTCATTGACCAAACCAACTTATTAATTAACCAATAAAAGCAATACATATACAGAGGGACATCCCACATCAGTCTCTTTATGGATAGACAATTAAAATGTTGCTAATTTTGTTCATTGTACACTGTCCTGCACAGAAGTCTTACATACACATCTTCTTACGTGTATATTCTAGCATTTTCCTTGAGTAGAAATTCCTGTGGACGAACTGCTGGGTTTTAGGGAGTGGGCAATTACCTGGACCAGTTTATACATCAAAGTATCCAGTTTCTTAATACCTTAAAAACAAAACAAAAAGTCATATAAACACAACAGAAAAAAAAACCTCTCTTGTTTCCAATCTAATGGAGATACACGGTGTGACCCTGTTGGTTTAATTTACATTTCTCTGCCTCCTCGAAGTACAGGATCTTCCCTTATCTATTCATCCCTTGCATTTTCCCTCCTGGGACCGTCCCTCTATAATCTATGTTTGCAGGTTCATTGCATCGATTGTCTCATCTTGTGAACCTGTGGGTGTGTTGCCTGTACTCTCTCTTCCCACTGGCTCGGCTCTGCTCTTTCCATTCTGTTTCTGGAGTCTTCTGTCATGCAAGCTTAAATGTTTATGGTGCCATATTGTTCAGTCTTCTTTCCCTGCTTTTTGTTTGTGTGTTTTTCATTTTGCTTTTAACATCTAAGAAGAATCTTTTTACTTCATGGTCATAAGAATTCTCTTCCAGGGGGATAGAGAAATGGCTCAGTGGTTAAGAGTACTGGCTGTTCTTCCAGAGGAGCTGGGTTCAATTCCCAGCACCCACATGGCAGCCCACAACTGTCTGTAACTGCAGTTCCATGAGATCTGATACCTTCACAGCAATGCAAATAAAATAAAGTAAAATTACACACACACACACACACACACACACACACACACACACACACTATCCCTTCTTTCATCCTTCCCAGCTCCCCTCCATCCCTCAGTGCAGAGTTTCAAGACCCGAGTACGTATCTTCTTGGAAAATTTTCACCACCGCTGGAATGTTGTAGATTAGCTTTAAAAACTGATTTTTTTTCTTCCTCTTGAGATCAAATGGATCGAACATAATGGGAAGTATCACACCACTTAGAGAAATGGTGCAAGGCTGCATATTGTGGAGGAGGACCGAAGCTGCATTAGGAACAGGTGAAATTTGGGGAGAAATGAAATCTACCTGCAAGAGACAGGAATTCTCAGGGAGAAGTGGGAATGGATTCTGAAGTTGAGGTTAGACTGTGCAGCTGCAGAACATGGTCAGGAAAGCAACACTTTTCCCTGGTGGGAAAGACAGCTAGAAGCTATGTTCGGGATGGCATGTTGCTTTTTCTTGCACCACTCGAGACTCGAGAAGTGTCACCCACAGTTACTCTAGTTCAGAATGTGTTGATGGGTGACTTCTCAGCCTGGAACAAATGTGGAGGCAGAAGGGAAATTGAACATAGGAAGCCTGGTTGTCGTGAATGAAAATCTGCGAAGTTTGAAAGGGCAGGGTTCTTAGCATAAATGACATCATTGGACTTCAGAAGGAAGCTGGAGGTAGGGGGAGCGGTGGGGGAACAGGAAGTTGGACTCATGGAAACAGGGCAAGGAATATCAGATGCTTGGAGACGCCTTTTAGGAGTTGATCACAGACTGAATTCTGAAGTGGGTATGAAGCTCAGTTTGGCATCTGGACACTTCAAATATGGACACAAATAAAAGCAAATAAAGACATATTAACTATGTAGAGTGACAACAAACAGAAACAAAAATATCTGAGAGAGAGCCCAGAAGACTAGTGAGTTGCTCACTGTAAATCTCTGCACCATGAAGAAGAGGCTTCTGCCTACTGCAGCGGCGGTTTGCAGTGAAATTTTGATCTTAGCATCATAGTTAGTCTCTTTGTTATATTTCTCCTGAGTTTTAGGCATAGGGGTGGATAATTAAAGTCTGCCCCCTTAGCTGGCTTCTTTCTGTCTTATGAAGCAGGGCTATTCTAAAGCAAGCCTGCGATGCCTTTTTACATTCTGGATCCCTGATTTAGCTGAAGCAACACATTTCTTTCTCTTCTTTCCAGACATCTCCATTAAGGAAGAATATTGTGCACTCGGGAGGCAGAGGCAGGTGGATCTCTGTGAGTTCGAGGCCAGCCTGGTCCACAAGAGCTAGTTCCAGGACAGGCTCCAAAGCTACAGAGAAACCTTGTCTTAAAAAAATATTGTGAGTGTATCTTCAATATTTTCTTCCCTACTCCCAAACTTACAGGACAAAGAGCCGTTAGGAGATGGGGGCTGGGGATGGTGGGTAAGCTGAACATGATGGTGGGCCAGAAAATGGAAACAGCTGTCAGTAAGTGAGGTCTGCAGTGCAGGCTGTCGGGGCTGGAGGTCCAGAAACAGACAATGCTAGGAGTGTGGCTCCTGCAAGGCAGTGAAAACAAAAGTGGCCACATGAGGCAGGGCACTAGAGCCAGCATCTTTGTGTGAGCTGTGTGTGAAGGCTGGGCGGGCTGCTCTGGCCTCCTTTGGAGCTGTGGCTTTCTAAAGATCCACTCCTGTAGGGCACAGGAGGACACAGAGTACGCTACACAGTGTGAAAGGCTTGGCTTAACTACTAGATTTTTTCGTCTGTCCATATTTCTTTCTTTCAGTGGTTTTTTTTAAAATTGATTTTATTGATCTATACATTTTTCTCTGCTCCCCTCCCTGCCTCTCCTTTCCCCTTCAACCCTCTCCCATGGTCCCCATGCTCCCAATTTACTCAGAAGATCTTGTCTTTTTTTACTTCCCATGTAGATTAGATTCATGTATGTCTCTCTTAGGGTATTCATTGTTGTCTAGGTTCTCTGGGATTGTGATTTGTAGGCTGGTTTTCTTTGCTTTATGTTTAAAAACCACTTATGGGTGAGTACATGTGATAATTGTATTTCTGTGCCTGGGTTACCTCTCTCAATATGATGTTTTTTAGATCCATCCATTTGCCTGCAAATTTCAAGATGTCATTATTTTTTTCTGCTGTGTAGTACTCCATTGTGTAAATGTACGATATTTTCCTTTTCATTCTTTAGTTAAGAGGTATTTAGGCTGTTTGTAGGTTCTGGCTATGACAAAAAATGCTGCTATGCACATAGTTGAGCACATGTCCTTGTGGTAGGATTGAGCATCCTTAGGGTATATGCCCTAAAGTGGTATTGCTGGGTTGTGAGAAAGGTTGTTTCCTAATTTTCTGAGAAATCGCCACACTGACATCCAAAGGGGCTGTACCAGCTTGCATTCCCACCAGCAATGCAGAAGTGTTCCCTTTTCCCCACACCCTCTCCAGCTAAGTTGTCTTCAGTGTTTTTGATCTTGACCATTCTTACAGGTGTAAGATGGAATCTCAGAGTTGTTTTGATTTGTATTTCTCTGATGACTAAGGATGTTGAGCATTTCCTTAAGTATCTTTCAAACATTTTAGATTCCTCTGTTGAGAGTTCTCTGTTTAGGTCTTTACTCTATTTTTTAAAATTGGATTATTTGTTCTTTTGATGACCAATTTCTTGAGTTCTTTGTATATTTTGGAGATCAGCCCTCTGTCCAACGTGGGGTTGGTGAAGATCTTTTCCCATTCTGTAGGCTGTCTTTTTGTCTTGTTAACCAGATCCTTTGATTTACAGAAGCTTCTCAGGTTCAGGAGGTCCCATTTGTTAATGGTTGCTCTCATTGTCTGTACTACTGGGGATATGTTTAGGAAGTGGTCTCCTGTGCCAATGCATTCAAGTGTACTTCCCACTTTCTCTTCTATAAGGTTCAATGTGGCTGGCTTTATGTTGAGGTCTTTGATCCATCTGGACTTGAATTTTGTGCATGGTGATAGATATGGGTCTATTTTCATTCTTCTACATGTTGATATCCAGTTATGCCAGCACCATTTGTTAAATATGCTTTTTTTAAAAAACCATTTGATATTTTTTGCTTCTTTGTCAAAAATCAGGTGTTCATAGGTGTGTGGATTAATATCTGGGTCTTGGATTAGGTTCCATTGGTCCTCCTATCTGTTTTTATGCCAATACCAAGCTGTTTTCAGTACTAT
>JAQHUG010000215.1:11809-24319 GCA_028555095.1 Dicrostonyx torquatus | reverse complement strand
CCTGCTCTCTGCCTTGAGGTGTTTACTACCCCCAGTTCCCGCTCTCTGACGACCCCCACCTCAAGAACCAGTTCCACAGTTCTGGGCTATATATATTTGGCTTTGTTCCCTAATAAAGTGAGACCTTGACAAGAGAGATTTTTGCTTGGTCTCATTCTTTTCTCTCGCCCATGATTTTCAGGTAGGAGCCTCTTCGGACCCTGAATAACTGGACCCGCGGGTCAGGTTCATCTGCCTAATATAATAATCATTATTTTAAATGCTGCATTCTGCAGATCTCTGAAGTATGAGGGCTGCCCAGGTATATCTGATTAGATAAACTTTGTTCTGAGGGTAAAAATGGAACAAGTTTGTATCCAACTGTTAATTCTGTCTCCTGGGAAGGCAAGATAAAGAAAGGTCCCAGGGTGAAATGGGAACAGGAGGGAGCTTAAGGGCTAGTAATGCCTAGGGCAAACTGAGACTCAGGCCTACCATCTTGACGGGTGTCTCCCAGGCTGCTCTGGGCAAGGTGCCCTGGGCCCTACATTTTCCCCTTCACAAGTACTGATGACAGAACTCAATCGTGGGTTCTGTCTGTCCAGGGGCTCAAGGGGGTGATACTGGGACCTCAGTACCATCAGTCGAACAGTATTGACCTGTTCTCTAACAAAAGCCATCAGTCTGTTGATGAGGCTGGGACCAAGAGTATTAGGAGCAGGAGTACTCGGGGCCTGCTAGAGCTGAAAGTAAACTGGTTAACCACGGAGACCAGTGAGCAAGTTTTCATACCATCTAGCTTCTGCACGTACATTTTGTTATCTATCATTAATCCATTCTCTTAACAAGGCATTACATCTCTAATTACACTGGAGTGATTGACATAGAAACAACATTCCTCCCCCAAGGCACATAGGCCTTCTTGTTGCATGAAGAGGAGGTCCAAATCTCTTTGATTCTGTAAGGCAACCTCAGCCAGGGAATCTGAAGAGGTCTCTAACTTGGGTATAGGCTGTCCTACTTTTTTGAGATACAAATTAATGACTGACTGTAGTGCCTGGTAGTTTTTATTTTGGAGAATTAAGGCTAAGGTGTCCACCCCTATTGCTCCAGCTACGCCCAGTCCTATCAGGGAAGAGAGCAAGATAGCTGTTGCCCCTATACCCAGTTTTGCCATGGCAGGAGAGGGCATAAGGTCAGTTCCATTTGGGCCTCTGTATACTATTTCATGTTGGGGAGCAATGGGACCATCACACAAAGACCTTGTCCTGTGTTAAGGACTGTCCCATGGATGCAGGGAGTGAGCCCCAAAGTGCAAGCTAGCAGACACTGAATAGAGGTGCTATTTTGTATGGTGATGGTCTGGTTATATAGACCTGCTGGGGCTTGCCTTCCAGGGGGTACCACACACATTCCTATACTTGTCACCTGCTGTAGAGAAATTTTTCCTTGTTTTCTCCAAGGGCAAGATTTCGGGGAGACTGAGGTGTAATCACCAGCTATTGCAATACACACATAGAAAGGGGGTTGTACATTTAGACAAGCTAGCAATTTTTGATCAATCGTGTTTAAAGGCATTTATCACCTGGAAGAGTTTAGAAACCAAGTCCCATAAAGGGTGTTAACTACATGAAGAATCTTGGCCTTTGAGGGGTGGTTCCCCAGTGGACTACTGACTTCCAGCTTCCTCCTGGGGGTCTGCTGACTGGAGCCTCCTGAGGTACCAAGATTGGATTATGTTCTATTGCCACTGGGGGTTTGTTTGAACCTCTGATATAACAGTGAAGAGTGACCCTGGGACCAGCCCAAGATAAGGCCCAGGTCATCATAGATTTGAATGCCCCAGGTTTTACCAGTAGTACATTCCTCAGTCAGAGTCCATTTTTCTTGATCAGTAAATTCTATCCTGAGAGGGTTGCATTTCTGCCTTCCATAGGACCCACAACCCACATCATATTTACCTCATTGGACAGTGATCAGATCATCTCTTACCAGTGGTGTCCACCAGATAGATCCAGTACTCGCATTTCCAAGATGCACACAAGATTCGGCTCCGCCACATTGCCAGCGCCAGGACTTTTCAGTCTTGTGTCCCATGCAGTCGTAAAAATTGCTCTCTCTCAGCTGGCCCCTGTCTTGGTTGGCCAGAAATAAATCCTGCACCTCAAATTCTAGAGGAGGGTACCAGGTCCTAGGAGGAGCATTAGCCGATTCTTGTTTGAGGATCTCTCCAGAGGATGCGTCACTGACAGTCCAAGTGAGCTCTGCAGGTTGGTGGATTAGCAGGAAATGTAGAGTGGCAAAGGATGACCAGTGCCAGCAGCTATGGTACCTTCATGATGGAGGGGGACAGATAAGTTTGAGCTTGAGCGGGTTATCTTGACATCCAGCTCTCCAACCTGAGGGGCCTTTTTTCCCGGGATGATTCTGTGGGGTCCTCTTCCTCTGGATCTGTCGGCCTGGCATGGGTGTGATGAATCCAGATGGCGATGCCGGCTTTTTTAAGGGCTGTTGGAGCTGTCAGGATCACGGTATACGGCCCTTCCCACCATGGCTCAAGGGTCTCCCTCCAATGTCTCTTTATGAAGCCCATTTTCCTGGCCGAAACTCGTGTGGTGTGGGTGATGGAGCTGTCTCATAAATGATCCTCAGGCGAGAACATATGTCCTTATGCACGAGAGCCACAGCCTCGAGGCAAACAGCCAGGTTAACATCATCAAATGCAGCAATAAGCTTGATTTTTAAGTTAGGCAGAAAACACTGCTATCTTGTACCCATCCACTGCTTCTGACTCTTCTGGTCTCTACCCCGTTCTGGCTTTGAATTCAAGTAGGGCTAGGCTGGTGAGCCCAGAGAGCCCCCTTTCTCCGTCTTCCCAATGCTGGCATTACAGGCAATGTGTACCATTTCTCAATTTCTGAATCATTTCTCAAGTCCAAGGTTAGATTTTTTTTTTAAATTATAGTTTTGGGTAAGCAATAAGAGTATGTAAATTTTATAGAAAAACATACAATTGATAATTTCAGAATCCATGATGAGAGTTTTGAATTTTGTTTCTCATCAAGAAAACCCTTTAATAATTAGTTTAATTGGAGATAAAGTGTGATTTAGTAATATTCAAAGAGTTTAAAAAATACAGTCTAAAATGTGTTATTAACAGGTAGCTTAGGGACAAGCAGCTTAAACTTCTGGTACTCACTTTGATATCTGCAATTCATGGTGACACAAAAGGAATGTCTGGGGTGCTTTTGGTTATAATGGTCGGCAATGGTTTTCAGAATCCCCTGAGTTGAGGAATAGGTGAATTGCATCCTTCAGAGTACCCAATAAACAGCTCCGCAGTTTTGTAACCACATTCTGTGCAAGATGAGAGACAGATGTGTCCCAAACACCACCCTATTATGGTTGGAGATTATGCCTCATCTGATCTCAGTGGGGAGCTCAATGCAGTAGAGAAAGGAAGACAAGAGCAAAGAGGGACATTGACGTGAGCATGCTCAGTGTAGACTTCTCCAATTTAGTCACCAGATAAATCATCTCTACCCCAGAAGTGTGAAAAGCAAAGGGACAGAGAAAATCCTGACGTCGAATGTAATAGATTTTTCCCCCTGGATGGAAGGATCGTTTCTGCTAACAAGTTCTTAGTGCTGAGGGAGAGACAGGGAGGTTTAAGTGGGCAGCTGTAGGCTAGACCCAGATACACGGTAAATGAAAATCAATAGAGAGTTCTGTGGGTACTGGAAAAACAGCAAGGTGAAAATGGTTTAAAGAAAATTGTTACCCAGCAATCAGAGAACTAAAAAAGGCAATGTGGAGAGAATTGATGGATTGAAAAAGGCAAGAAGTAACAAAGGCTTAGTTAGACACTGTTTTGAAGGATCATTTGTTTTTTAAATGTAAAATACATTTATGAAAACAAAATGAATTATCTTTCATGCATCGGTTATTTAGGACAAAAGCACAAATTACTGAATAGTTTTGCTTGTTTGTTTGTTCTTGTTTTTCAAGACAGGGTTTCTCTGTGGCTTTGGAGCCTGTCCTGGAACTAGATCTTGTAGACCAGGCTGGTCTCAAACTCACAAAGATCTGCCTGTCTCTGCCTCCCGAGTGCTGGGATTAAAGGTGTGGACCACCACCGCCCGGCTCAAATTACTAAATCTTGCTTTTGTGTCTTATGCTTTAATCAAATGCTTGCCTATGAATAACCTTTTACAACAAACTTTCGTGTAGGAAGTAAAGGAGTTTAATTAGGCAACAATTCCATGACAAATCACTGGAGTTTTCCCACACCACACACCATTACCTAGCCCCATCTCTATCATTTCTAAGAACCCATAAGACAGATCTGAAATTACTTTAATTCATATGTTGTTTTTATAACTTTTGCATTTCTTCCTCTTTTTACTATAATTCATGTTTATTTTACTTTGCCCTTTGCAAATTGTAAATTTTTAATTAAAATATATTTTCATTATTTATCTCTTTCCTCCTTCTAGCTTCTCCCATGTTTCCTCTCCTTCTCAAATTGATAGCCTCTTTTTCTTTAATGATTATTGTTACACCTTATACATATACACTTATACATATATAATATACATATAACTACAACCCACTGTGCCTACTTTTGTGGTTTGTGTGTGTGTGTGTGTGTGTGTGTGTTTTCAGCTGTTACACAGCACCCTTGGCAGCTAGGGTAGCAATTTCTGGTACTATAGAAGCTATGCCTCAGGGGAAAGCTTTCAGGTTCGATCCCAAGCAGACCATCAGTGTCCTGTGTCTTGAGTGTGATGTTTTCAGCAATAGAGATTGACCTCAAATTTCTGAGAGTCAGCCAAGAGCAATGGTAATAGCTTCTATTGTTTTAGGAGTCACTTGGACCTGCCCTGACGAACAACTTGAAAGGAAGTTTCTTATGCCTCTACTGGGGTTTTGTTAGGGTATGGTTCTTGTGGAGGAGCTCTGTCAGCCCAAGTGGCATAATTTTATTTAATATATTGAAAGACCAGGATAAATCCAGACCCCCTAGCAGGAAGAGTAGAGTCAAAAATCTAGGTTAGCCGGTTCCTTGACTCTGTTCCAGAAACTGGCTGACCACAAAGTTAGATTATAATCTTGAGAAACGGGGAGTCACCCCCTTGTGATTCTCACTGGTATTTTTGGAATTTTCCAATGACGCCCTCCCTAACCCCTTTGGGTTGTGCTTTCTTCCCTTAAATACCCCTTCTCCCAGCTACTTGGGGTCGAACTCCTCCCCTGCATGGGATATGAGTCTCAGCCCCAGCCCTCTGGCTCATGTCAATAAACCTTGTGTGATCGCCACAAGGATGGTCTCTCATGAGTTCTTGGGGGGGTCGTGTTATCCTGAGATTTGAGTGAGAGTCTCCCAATTCCAGGGGTCTTTCAATATAATGTACATGCATGCATGCATGCATACATACATACATACATACATACACATACATATACTTCCAAGTATTGTCTACAATTTTAGGTAAATATAAAATAATATGGTCCCTTGAGGCTTTATCAGACAGCTTTGATGGTATTTGCCCCCCTTCTCCTTCTGTATTGACTTCCATTTGCCACCCCCACTTGGTCTGACTTCTCTGTTTTACCATTCCCTCCTTCTTATCGCCGGTATTAAAGAATATTTTGACAATGATAAAGAAAATTTAGGGGATGGAGTTCCCCTGTGCTGTTCCCTAGGCCAGAGGTGGGAACATGGATCTTATTCCAGAATGGGTTTTGCTTCAATGTAAGGAGGAACTTGGGCTTAGAGGTGCTGAAATGTGTGACAGGGCACAGTCAACTTTCTCACAGCCGAATGTTGGTCAGTTTATCTGGCCTTCACCTTAAATGTGATCAAGTTCCTTTGTAATATGTTATTTTTAATATGTATCTGTTCGTTGTTCTAGAGACAATGAAATCAGGAGACATTTTCATCTGGCCATAAACACAAAGGTAGCCAACACACTCTGCAGATAGGCCTGGTAATAGGCCAAGTGGGCAGATGGCCAGCTTTGCTGGAGCCAGCGAATCTTCTCAGTGCCTCCTTTCCTAGAGCCCAGTCTCCCTTGCTGCTTGCTCTGGCAGTGTGTGGTCCAGGCTTGCCATCTCTGCCATCCCTCAGGACACCATCACAGCTCAGCTCACCTTTTCAATTGTTTTATCTAGGAGTGGTGAGCCCCAGGCCGTGGGGGGTGGCCATATTCCCAAAGTCAGCCCAAGGAAGTGATTGATACATCCAAGCAGCAATAAAGCAGGGAACAGTGCTTCAGAATAAAGCAGAAACTTCACGTATGCTGTTTCCTGTGTTTGGGCGCCATCAGCCAGATCCGCCAGGTTTATTCACCCGGGCTTGGAGGGAAGCATCAAGATTAAGAAATGGCAGGTAGAAAAGACGACACAGGGTAGAGTCAGGAGGGCAACCCAATGAATACTGAATTGCCCATGTTTATTTCTCATTGGCTTTGTATACCTGCATCCAAAGAGGAGGGGGACGACCAAAGATTTCTTTACTATCACACAAGGAACAAACAAAGTCATCACCTTCTCAATTCCCAAAGCATGGAGTAACCACACCCTAGGTCAAAACTCCCTGTTAGGAACCACACCCTGGGTCCAATCTCCCAGCCTAACCTTGAAGGTTAGCCTGAACCCTCTGACCTTTGGCCAAGGTGAAATGAATCCACATCCATGAGCTCCCACAAAGTCCTGGGTATTACAAATAACGGAACACTGAGTTGTGTGGAAACCCCACAGCTTCTGCAGTGAATGAGGGAGGGAGGGGATAAAGCACTAAAAGGACAAATTAAATGAGCGGGCAGGTCCACTCCCAGCACAAAACATGTGCCGGAACATTGCTGTCTTAGAAAAGGGCGTGACCAAAGCGTGGATCCCCAGGAAACTGGTGAGGCAGGTGGGCATGCGCGGTGGAGCCACTCAGGGCAAACCTGTGGACCAGGGCTTCCAAACACTGCTGCTACTTCTCAGGCTGGCGGAGAAACACCTTGTGTTCACCTCTTCTTGTTGACTGAACACAGCAGTAATCGACAGAAACGAATGAAATGGGCGAGCCTTGCTGTTACGCGAAAAGGACCTCTCTGCTCTTCTACCTCGTAGGTAACATGGATGGTGACAGAGACAGAATAGTGCAATGTTACTATAAATGCCGAAGATCAATTTGTGGGCTCCATCTCTGGGAAATGTTCTAGAAAAAAGAATGGGGTGTATGTTGTTATTTATCAACAAATTATAACCCATAACCCATTTGAAGGCACAGGTTATAAAAAAGAGCAAGGCTTTCTTCCAGGACAATATCAAATATTAGATGTATGCCAAGCCAGCCATTTCCCTTTAATAATGTATATTGACCTAATAAACATTTTATTAAATACAGCAGCTGACAGTTCTACAGTGAGGCGGTTTCCATGCCACTGCCTTTTAAAGCCCTCTTATTGCTGTGGGAAGATATGACCTTTGACCCTTTGATTTTGAATTGCTGGCTCCTGCTGCTGCCGGGTACTGCCTTCCGGCTGCTCTCAGCAGCTCTTGACTCTTGCTAAAATGCATTTCCTGTAAACCCTCCAGTCAAGCAAATCATCACAAAATGGACTGCAAATTCCCACAAGAGTGATGTTATAATTGAAGGTTGCCTCTTGACTTTGAACATGAAATATATCAAATAAATAGAAGATTGACTGCTAGTATTTTTTTTAAATGCAGTGAAATTAGGTACCATAAAAAGGAAATGAGTCTACCTATGTGTGAATTACACAAGGGTTCAACTACCCCATAAAGCTTATTGAAAACTCAGAGAAATTCTGGCACTGGTGTATCATAAATACGACCCTTCTGAAGGAAAATATCTGAAATTCTCTGAGATTACCTTCTGTCACATGTAAGACAGACCTATGGATTTTAATGTAAGATGAAGTTTACACTGACTGTACTGTTAAAAATAGTTAACTACTATTGCTCTTGTAGAGGACCCAGGTTCAACTCCCAGAGCCAACTTGGCAGCTCACATCTGTAACTACAGTCCTAGAGGAACCGACACCTTCTTTTGGCCCCCGAGGGTACAAGGCATGCATATGGCGTTCTGTGTAAATACACAGAAACAAAACACTCAGACACATAAAATAGTTTTTAAAAGATACTGCTTATGTAACGGTAATCAATTTTTTTTTTCAGTGCTGGGGATTGAACCTATATCCTAGGTAAGCATTCTACCTCTGAACCACACCCAACCCTCAAATCCATGGCTTTAAAAATGTATATATCTTCAATTTTAAAGCTTGTGGGGGCGTTTATGTGCACACCTGAGGGCAGGGGCCAGAGGAGGACAGAAATACTGGATTCCCCAGGAGCTGGAGTTATAGGTGATTGTGAGCTGCCAGATTCGAGTGCTGAGAATCTAATTCCAGTCTTCTGCAAGAAGATCAACTACAGAGCCATCTCTCTAGCCTTCCCTGGCTTCTAATAAGACAGACAAGCAATGGCTTGCCAAAGCTTGCTATGTGAATGGCCGCTCATCTTCCTCTGCTCCGTTCTTTCAGAAAGTCCTTATTTTATTTCTGGGTCATTTCTGTTAACATGAAATCACTACTGATACTGCTCTAAACACGTTCATCAAATTTTTTTTTTTTGGTTTGTTTGTTTGAGGGAGTGTCTCGTGTAACCAAGCAGCCAAGGCTGGTTTTGAATGCCTTATGTTCAAGAGTTATTACATGGAAAGTCGGGCAGCCTGATGAGAATATAGGAACTTAGCTAACCTGACTTTTAGATCCAAATACATTTTTGATTGTATTTGTTTACTTATTTGTGTGTGATTGTGTGCGCACCACATGTGAAAGTCAGAAAACCGTTTTCTGGGGTCGATTCTCTCCTTGCACAATGGGATCTAAGGAATCTGGCTCAGCACAACATCTTTGCCTGTTGAGCCATCTTTACAACCAGAGCACGACTCACTGTTCATCAGGGACTTGACTGATCTAGGCTTTTTGTCCTTTCATTTGCTGTCCATTGTGCCCACTGTGCCTGTTTAGGACTCTATGTTTTCACTTGTACAGTTACTCAAGAGCTTGATGCTGGGAATGACACGTCCCTGGGCAGCGTGACTCTTTACTCTAAAGAAACCCCTATAATCTGAGGACTGAGGCTGTCTGCTGGCAGCACTCCCAGCAGCTGGCTGACAAACCCTTTCTTATTTTGAATAACTTTCCTTGTAACAACTGGCAATACTAAAGACAGTGTTGAATTAACGTTAGTATTATCATGAGAGGGAAGATTTTTCTTCTTAGCATCAGACCCCGAGATATCAGACGCTGGACCCAGAAGCAAACACAGGAACATTTTGCTATCAGAGACAGTGTCTTTGGGTTAGGAAGGTCTACAGGGGTTCTGTGTCCCAGTTTGCCCAAGGCATTCCTAGTTCATGCCCCGTGTTCTGACAATTGCTTGTAGCATTTGTCTTATTCGCGAAGAGTCTAAAGTGTCTGGGTTTAGGAATAGTGGATGCGGTCTCCCAAGTAGGAGCCTTGCAATGCTCACTACAAAGAGGAAGATGTCACCCTCACCTTCTGAAAACAGAGACGGCACAGCTGGCCTTCACATCTGGGGAGGAGGACACTCTTGTTTCTTTGTTTTTTTTTCCAGTAGTACCAGTTTTAAAGATTAAAAAAACAGAAACTTAAAAAAAAACCCTCATAATTAAAGATGTTTATTGTCCACACTGAGTCTGGCAAATAGGACGAGTAATGACTGGGCTTCAGAAGGAAAAAGACAAAAGACGGTGAGATGCAGATGTGGGCCTGGGGCCCTATTTCCTAAAGTGTTTTCAAAAGTGAAGGGGTATCTGGCCAAGGAAGTTACCTTGAGAAGGGCCTGCTATACTCCAATTTATGGATCTGCTTGTTATTAATATTCCCCCAGAAATACTATCTAAAATTTCAGATGCTAATTCCACATTAACACAGTCCAGGTTTAGAGTGGTTATCGTCACCTTACTAACACGGGCCATGATTTTGAAGGCTTTGAAATGAACTTTTTCTCCCATTCTCCATTGTACCAGGTGTTTGGTTCTTATCATTTTAGGTTGTTCTCAGTGAGTCATTTATAATGCTTTCTGTTGGACAGCACCCAGCCCTTTGTAGGTCTTGTATACCAAGGCAGGGTGCAAATTTGAATGTCTTTTCTATTTGGCCCACAACATTGTTTTGTTGGCATTTTAAAATGAAGTTCTTTCATTTCAGGATTAGTCAATATGGACTCTATTGTCTGTTTCCCATGTCTAAATTGAAAGTATATATTGTGTGTATATGATTGTGTGTGTGTGTTATTGCCAGGTGTCATTTGGATATTAATCTATGTGTGCAGTGATGTTTTGAGGTGGGACACATGTCTGTTTATATATAAACAGCTTAGATTATTTTTTGCAAAACATATTTCTGACATTAAAACTCTTATCCTAATTTCTGGCCATGTAACCCTGCCTTGGAAAAATCCATTTGCAATTTATCTTAGTTCACCCAAACACTTAGTCCATGTTAAAAGAGTGTTTTCTACAAGAAAGGACATTTTATCATGCATTCTTTTTGATAACTTATCAAAATAACAAAGGAGAAGTTTTAGGAGCAGAGAAAGTTCCGGGCAGTCCAGGGATTCATCGTCTACTGGAGAAGCAGTTGCTGGTTTCTGCTGTTCAGGTCCTGTCTCTGTGGCATGTCCGCATTCATGGCATGACTGATCTACTCCATGACAACACCAAGAAGTAAGACAGCAGCTCAGCACCGGTCTGCACAGCTCAGGGCACTAAGTGGCAGGAACTATGCAAGAGCATGCCCTGTGCTCTGGGGCTGGTCTGTCTTTTTGTATTAGAACAAGAGAATAAAAACATGTAATGAATTCTGCTGAGGGTTTGAGCTTTTATAATTACTTTCTTAGAAATCTAAACATCTTAATATGCCAAAAGCTAATGTTACTGTGATGGGTGAATAAATGTTGCAAATTATAATTAATCATATAAAGCAAAACATAATAGGTGCTTACATTGGTTAATTTAAAATTTAGAAAAAAAGATAAAATTCACTGGTAACTAAAGATCTTGTAGGGTGAACTCTGTTGTAAGAAACATCTGGGCCACAATTAGGTTTTTGTTCCATAATTCTACAAATAATTACATATAATGACTGGATTTCAAATATCCTTACTATAAAATTAGGAACAGAATTTAGAACAGAAGTGTGTGAATAAATAAGTGGGTGGTTTTAAATAGACAAAAATAAAATTTAAGGGCTGGCAAGACTCAGCAGGGTAGCGCATCTGCCATCAGTCTGACTTCCACGGAAGTGGGAGAAGCAAGTCCACGAAGCTGCCCTCTGGCCCCCGCGCATGCGCCGTGGCACAGGCGCTCATCCTAGTGCACACACAAGCGCAGCGATAACAACAGAATCTTAAAGGAAAATGTAGATTGTATTTCTACCTAAGTGCACAATTCCAAATGCTATTGTTCTTCTGAGGACATTGTCTTGGGTGGTCAAACTGACTATACAAGATCAACTTTTCTTTCAACTCTAATTTTAAACACAATTAATTGCTAATAGAGAAGGAGTAGAGAGAGAGTTAAAACTTGGTTTTCTTTTTTCAAGTATTTAAAATGTTCCTAGGATGACACTTGACAGATTGATACTGTTTGAGGCTTATTATATGATGTGGCTGAGAATTAATACTTCTGAGTTAGGCAACTGTGAGCTCCCAACCCAGTCTGCATCTTAGAGCTCAGACAGCTATGAAATTTCTCCAAACCTCATTTCCTTTAGCAGTAAGAGCAGCTTTCCCCTGGTGCCGGAAAACTCCCAGGAACCCATAAGGATGACCCCAGCTAAGACTCCTAGCAATAGTGAAGAGTGTGCCTGCACTGGCCATCTCCTCTAATTAGACTGGTGACTACCTTAATTGTCAACAGAGAGCCTTCATCCAGTAACTGATGGAAGCAGATGCAGGGATCCACAGTCTACACTGGGCTGAGCTCCTGGAGTCTTGCTGAAGAAAGGGATGAGGGATTATAAGAGCCAGGGTGGTCATGACAGGGGACCCCACAGAGACAGCTGACCTGAGATAATGGGAGGTCACAGACTCTGGGTCAACAGGGAGTCTGCATGGGTGGCAGTCATGTAGCTTGGTCTTTTGTGGGGCCCCTAGTAGTGGGATCAGGACTCGTCCCTGGAGCATGAGCTGGCTTTTGGAACCTATTCTCACACAGGGGGAGGAGCTCAGGCTTTGTTGATTCCTATGGGAGGCCCGCCCCTTTTGAGGAGGAGTAGATGGGGTAGGTAGATAGGAGGTAGGGGGAGGAGGGAGGGGAAACTGTGACTGGTATGTAAAATAAATAAAACATGTAAGAAAAAAAAGAAGAAAAGAATTGCTGAAAAAATAAAAGAATATCTGAATTAAATTCCATCACTGTATTGAAATATCTGAGATAGACTATTTTTTTTTATTTTTATTTTTTATTTATTTATTTATTTTTTT
>JAQHUG010000214.1:3542503-3566114 GCA_028555095.1 Dicrostonyx torquatus | reverse complement strand
TGATTTTGTTAAGTACTGCAAGGAAATGGGGCCTGACACCCACACCCAAGACACCATAGAGATGTGCTGTGTGGTTCTGGGTGCCCCAGCATTTCTGGGAATGTGTGAGGATGTTTACGAAGTGCTCACACACAGGGAAGCTTATCCTGACTAAAACTGGAGTTACAGACAGCTGCCATGTGAAAGTAAACCAATGAGAGCTTCTAGATACAAAATTATGAAAATTTAAATGTTATTTCTGTGAATTAAAAACAAATGTAAATGCAATAATGTTATTTACAAAGCAGCAAGACAAGAATGAAGCCAGCCTTGTAGAGGTGACAATGCTCCAAGAGGTTGTTGGGGATACTGTGTCTCTCACAGTGGCTATCAGGCTTTTAAAACAATAGACTTCAAGAAACTATGATTCCCAAGAGTCTCAGGTGCGAGAAGAGAAAACCTAAAACCCACACCAAATGGGCTAGTAGTGGTGTGTGTGTGTGTGTGTGTGTGTGTGTGTGTGTGTGTGTGTGTGTGCGCACGCATGCGCGCGCGCTCGCTTTTATCCAGAAACTTTATTTACAATTTGTCAGACCATCTTTCAGAAGAGCCAATGATGGGTGGGTAGCAGGTATGACAACACTTGCCCAGAACTGCCTGACTATGAACACTGCAGCCTTCTACGAGCCTCACCCTTACTTCAGGACCCTGAAGATGGACTTGAGGTGATTGGATGCTTCATCTCAGTGTGATCACTATTCATTTGGCTGTTTTTATTGGCTTATCAAGGACAGGTGACCAATCCTGGCTAAGAGTGGCCCAGGATGGGACCCTGAGTATAGTCTCAATCACAATAAAGAGAAAAAAAAATTTCAAAGAAATGGAAATGCTGGAATTTGAGAGCGCAGTGATGGAAGTAAAATGGCCTCAGCAGAACTCTCCACATGCCAAATGCATGTGATGGCTCGAGAACAGATCAACAGAAACTGCATAGTCAAAGAATACAGGAAAAAAATAAGTGAAGAAAAGTCCACATAGCCACAGAGATTCAAGTGCATCCAAAAAAGACACACCAGCAAACACATCCTGAAAACAGAAGGAGAAAGAGTTAAAAAAATACTTGAAGAAATAAAAACTGAAAATTTCTGAAGTTGATTCAAGACTAAACCCATAGAGGAAGCTCAGCCAACTAGAAACATGGTGGTTTCTAAGATTCACAGACAGTGAAGCACGCTATGTACGAGAAACAAAAGTAATGACAGCTAAGGGTGAGTGGAAAAGCTCAAGACCAGCTGCAAAAGCAAGCTGTAGTTTCTAAAGAAACCGAGTGGGATTAACAGCTGGCTTCTCTGGGGGATAATGGTAGCCAGAAGACAGGGGGGCCCTTACACTGCTCAGAGAAACTGTTAGTCTTGAACTTTACATCCAAAGGCCACCTTTCAAAACAGAAGATGAAATAAAGGCACCACCACAGAAGCAAAATTTGGTCAGATGGTGTTGCTAGCAGAAAACATTTCCTCCCTTGTAACAGAAAGTAGTGGAAGCCTCTCTTCCAGTGATCCTGTAAGATGATTAGAACACACACACACACAGCATCAATGTTAGTAATTTTGTAATTTTCTTGAGTAATTATAAACATTGGAAATTCATTTTCTCTTAGCTGATTTAAGAAGGGTCTGTGTAAAGCAATGCATACACACTGTGTAGCTCAGCATAGAGCACAGAGGCACAGTGTGTTTGTATATGGCATCACAGCAAGGTAGGGGCAATGAAGTTGAACTTGGGTGTGTAAATTATCCCAGAGTGGACCTAGCATCTGCAGGAACAAAGGAAGAGAGCTACACACAAGTAGAACACCTAGAGCAGAAACCGTAAATACATACCCACTTTCCTTCCTTCTCTCTCAGCTTCTTTAAAAGTGGAAAAATTACAGTCCTGTGCTATGAACACTCTAGACAATGATGAGCCACACATACAATGGTGGTCCCCTACGACAGTAATGGAGCTGACAGCATCCTATAGTTCCCTGAAGTCAGAGCCATCAGGATGTGTGACAATGCTGGCGTAAGCAGGAACACTACATTTGGAATCAGAGAAGGCAGCCACTGCATGGGACACAGGCTATCACTCTCAGTGACGACACACAGCTGGGCTGTAGTTTAGGGAGTCACCTGCTATATTTACTCTAGAGAGTTTTCCTTCGGCTTATTAAAAACCAAGTAGACAGCCTTGGACTCAGGAGATGGACCAGGCAGCACTGAAGCACTGCCTGGGACAGATCTGTGCATGCTACTGTCCCTCAGTACCTAGAGAGGACTGAATATGTGATGAGGAAGACGATGGCAGAACTAGACGTGTGTGTGTGTGTGTGTGTGTGCGAGAGTGTGTGTGTGTATACGTGTGTGTCTGTGAGAGAGTGTGTGTGCATGTGTGTGTGAGAGAGAGAGTATGTGTGTGTATGTCTGCGAGTGAGTGTGTGTGTGTGCGTCTGCAAGAGTGTGTGTGTGTATGTGTGAATCTGCAAGAGAGTGTGTGTGTGTACGTGTGTGTCTGTAAGAGAGTGTGTGTGCATGTGTGTGTCTGAGAGAGAGTATGTGTGTGTATGTCTGCGAGAGAGTGTGTTTGTGTGCGTCTGCAAGAGAGTGTGTGTGTGAATCTGCAAGAGAGTGTGTGTGTGTACGTGTGTGTCTGTGAGAGAGTGTGTGTGCATGTGTGTGTCTGAGAGAGAATATGTGTGTGTGTATGTCTGTGTGTGTCTACAAGAGAGTGTGTATGTGTGTGTGTCTGCAAGAGGGTATGTGTGTGAATGTGTACGTGTGTGTCTGTGAGAGAGTGTGTGTGTGAGTGTATACATGCATGTGTGTGTCTGAGAGAGAGTATGTGTGTGTGAGTGTGTGTGAGTGTGTGTAGGGGTTGTGTGCACACGCATGCATGTGTGGGTGCACAAATGTGCATTTTAGTTCCTAGCAGAAAAGTTTTAAAATTAGAAACAGTTTTAAAATAGGAAAGGTTTACAGAATAAGGATGCAAAGCAGTGAATGTTTGTGCAGCTGCACAGCATGTTTTGTGTTCTAAGCTAATATTTATTATTAGAAATGAGTCAAAACTCTTTCATTCAATTTTTAAAGTTTATAAAATTAAAAGGTTCCAGAAGGGAAAATCTTATTTTTGAAGATCATTTTCAAATCTCACGTGGCCTGAGCATCCAGCATGAGCCGCCATGTTTCAAGGTTTTGAATTTCTTTTCGGAGCCACCCACCCCTGCAGGCATGTAGCAGTGTGTGCCTTGTGTGGGCGGCTCCCTGCTTATTCTTTCTTTTTGATTTTTAAATTACATTTACTTCTCTGTGTGTCTGTAAGTGTGTGGGCATGCATGGACACAGGGCAGGGCATGTGTGGAGGTCAGTAGACACCTTGTGGGAGCCAGGTCCTACCTCCCACCATGTGAGCCTTCATCATCAATCTCTTGTGAGGCTTGGTAGTGTGCTCCTTTATTCACTAAGCCCTTCACCAGCCTGAGTTTATCTCTTACGGAGCATTTCTCCCACACCCTTCTGCGTTCGTGCACACAAATGCTCACTCTTGTGTACAGTGGCCTACAGTATTCCGTACAATAACACGCTGTGTGAATTTGAAGCTGAGAGGCAACAGGGCTATCCCAGGCCGCCATGGTGAGTAATAGGTCTACATCCAGCCAGTTCTGGGCAACTACACTACAGAACGTTTTTAGAACTACAAAATCTCTTAGAATATATATTTTCTCCTGAACTCTTCCCATCACTAAGCAAAGCATGGCTATATACTGAATGAAGAAAGGAGGACTGCTCTAAGATATGGTGGAGGAGAAGGTTTATTGTAGATCTGAGGGAGACAACAGTCAAAGGCATCTGGAAGCGTCCCGACTAAACTGGGCCATGAGAGAAGGAATGGGGTGGGAGCGGAGCTTAGTGGGAATGAGAGAGGAAGATAAGAACAGAGAAAGCAGGAGGCCAAGAGGGGAACCAAGAGCCCAAGAGATTGCATGCTTAAAGTGAGGTTACACAGGCATCAGAGGCTGGGGAAGGGAATCCCAGACCATTAGGAGGGTGTAAAGAAGATGTGGGATTTTCAGGAGGGAGACAGAAGGGGCAGAGTCAGCTTTGGTATGTTAGAAAGGCAGCCCAGTTAGCCATTTGTCCTGGATTTCTCTGAGATCTAACATTCTAGACTTTGGTTGATGATAAATGATGACGTAATATTTTCTATTACTACTTCCTCCTGAAATTGAGGCATCTGTGTTGGGGCCCAGGATGGCTGGAATGATGGCCAAAGAATGAAGAGAGGGACATGAAGGCTGGCGGGGGGGGAGGATGTCTGTCTGTCTGTCTGTCTCTGCCAGAGTTCTGTGGGACTACCTGGGGCTAGGGAAGGGTGGACTGCTTTGGAGGAGTCTGGGATGCAGAGGCTCGGGCTGGTTGGAAATTCCATTAGAAGCATCTAGGGCTGACCCATTGGGAGTAGTTTTAGGGCAGTCCAGGACAGATGCAGACTAGAGACAGAAGATAAAGGTAAGGAGTTCAAGGGGAAGTTTATATCTTCTGTGCACATTTGAAATTTCCAAGCCCGTGGTCCTGGTAGCTGGGTCAAAGGGAGGAGTCCCAAGACCAGGGGAGAGAAAAAGATGCCACCCTCAGGAATAGGCGGAGAAATCGTAGAGATAAGAGGTTTTGTTTTGTTTTAAGTGGAAAGTACAGAAACCTCAGAGATAGGAAACCTTTGGAAGTATAGGACAGAGAAAATTTAGAAATAAGACATTGAGGAATCATTTAGCAGTGGCACAGGTTGTATCTCTAGGAGAGAATTCAGAAATCAATGTGCCATCTTTGACCACTGAACCGTACTCAGACCAAACTGTTTGTAGTAAGACACAGAGGCTGTAAGAAAATCTGAGTAACTGTGAGAATTTCAGGAGGCAACTGAGAAGGAACCAGGTGGTAAAGTGTAGAAGCTCTGGTTGAGAGAGGACTCCAGGAGGCCCAGGAGGGCTTAAGGAAGAGGTGGATCCAGCAGCTCTGAAAAGGGGAAGAGGAACCTCCAGGAGGAAGTTGTAAATGCGCCTGAGGGGATAGCCAGGGAAGGGTCATGGTTTAGGCTTAGGAGGCTGTTAAGAAGATGTGGGATTTGCAGGAGGGAGACAGAAGGGGCAGGGTTATGGAGGCCCAGAAGGGCTAGGGAAGCTGCAGGACTTAGTGGGGCAGCTCCTAGAGGGCGATGTGGAAGTTCCAGGAAGGAGTAGAGAGAGCCGAGAACAGTTGAGTGTCATGGTAACAAGAATTTCAATCGAGGGGCCTCATCAAGTGGAATGGAGATTTGTCAAGGAGAAATGTCCCAAATCGCAGAGGAGGTGTTCCTTTCCACATGACAGGGGCCCAGATGGGTGAAAGGAGCATGCTGGCACACTGGTGTGGCTTTTGTGCTAATACCAGACAAAGCAGGCAGCTCCAGCATAACCCTTATCCAGGAGAGGAGAGAGCAGTCGAAGAGGTGAACGGGGGGGGGGGGGCTTTTGGGAAAAGGGACAGGGTATGTGCCTTTAGTAGAGAGATGCTCTCATAGCAGACCAGAGGGAGGAAGAAATGTGCCCAGGTAGAGTAGCCTCCAGGAGTAAGAGGGTGAATGCCCAGAAGGTGTAGTAGACTAACTACAGAAGCCAGAGAGACATGGAGTAAAGAAGCAGCTGAAGAGGTGGACTCTGGAATTCAGAGTCAACTTTGGTGGGTGGCAGAAGCCAGCAGAACAAATGATCCACACATATGTTAGGAGAGTCAGACTAGCAGCTTGGAACAGAGGCCTAGTTCCTTGGAACAGAACTCATATACACCAATATCGGGTTTCAGGACCAGGTGAATAACAAAATGAGGACATGACTGCTCCTAGGTATGGCTGAGGGTGGGTAAGCCAGCAAGGATGACAAGTAACAACTACTTCTGAATAGGGGCTGAAAATGGCTAGAGTCAGTTTTGGTATGTCAAATGGGCACCTCATCCATTTGTCCCGGGTTTCTTTGGGACCTAACATAGACACAGTGCAATATAGCTGCATCATTGTGATGTGCAGAACAGCAGTGTCACAAAAGGGTAGTGAAGAGGCACTGCTTCTGGAGGTTGGGGGATTTAACTAGTAGAAGTCAGAATTAACAGTGCAGAGCCCACCCCTGAAGAACTGCAGGGCATACATATGAAGGATTCCTTGTGGAATTCACAAAGGGGAACAAGAATGAGCAAAATGACCCAAGTAGATGGTAAGAGGCAGTGAAAAAAGCAGATGTCACTGGAGGGAGGGAGGGAAGGAGGGAGGGAGAGAGGGAGAGAGAGAGAGAGAGACAGAGAGAGAAAGAGAGAGAGGAGGAGGAGGAGGAGGAGAAGGAGGGGGAGGGGGAGGAGAAGGGGGAGGAGGAGGAGGAGGAGGACGAGGAGGAATAGAATCCAAACAAAAATCATTAAAATTAGACTCACAAAAGGGATTGTCAAGATTGCTCAGCACTAAGAGCACTGGCTGTTCTCCCAGAGGACACAGATCTGAATTCCAGCATTCACATGCTGTCTCATAACCATCTACAGTTCCAGGGCGATCTGACACTCTCTTCTGGCCTCCTCTCTGTCACAAGGTACACATGTAATACACAGACACACACGCAGGCAAAATACCCATAGACATTAAATAAATCAATTAGAAAACCTGACAAGAGATGCCGCTGTAGTCCATACCAGCTTCCTCAGACGCTGTAGCCACGGTGATGCTGAACCCTGCAAAGAACTGGCTTGCCATCTACAAACTTCTTTGTAAAGAAGGATTGGTGGTTGCCAAGAAAGATGTCCATATGCCCAAACTCCCTGAGCTGGCAAACAAGAATGTGCCCAACCTAAGTCTATGAGGTCTCTCATGTCAAGTTAGATGAAGGAGTAGTTTGCCTGGAGACATTTCTACTGGAACTTTACACGAAGGCATCCAGTAGCTAGATCCAAGATTACCTATGGAGATTTCGCCTGCCACCCTGTGCCACAGTTGTCCTGAGACTTGCAGGCTTTAGTCCAAAGGTCCAGAGGGTGAGTAACCATCAAGATTCACAAGAGGGAAGGCAGACAGAAACTCCTCCAGAAGTAGCAGTGAGCCCCTGATGTTGACAAGAAAGCTGGCTCAGTAACCAAATGACAGTTTATGTTACAGGAGGGGGATACTTGTTCATCCCACCTGCCCAGCTAACTTAACCCTGAAATAGCCACATGGAAACGGTATTAATTAAATCACTGTTTGGCCCATTAGCTCTAGTTTCTTATTGGCAAACTCTTACATTAATTTAACTCATTTCTATTCATCTGAGTATCGCCACATGGCAGCATCTGTCTCCGGTGGATCCATGGCATCTCTCTGACTCCGCCCTTCTTTCTCCCAGCATTTAGTCCAGTCTCTCTGCCTACCTAAGTTCTGCCCTATCAACAGGCCAAGGCAGTTTCTTTACTCATGAACCAAGAAAATCAACACACAAAGGGGACTCCCACATCAAGTTTAGAGGTGGCTTTGGTCAGGGGACATGGTCAGCTACCTCAGTGAAATTGGAGATTGTGTTAAGTTGAGTTATTAAAAGAAAAACATGGAAAAAACAACAAAAGATATTTTATTTTCCTAAAAGACATAACTCACAAAAAATCCCATAATCCATTAAAATGTATAAAATAAAAGGGTTCATGATACAAGGAGAAAGTGTTACAAATGTGATTACAGTGGTTATTTTACACTCTTCTGAGGGAGGTAGAGGCCATGGTTAGCATCCTAATCATTTTCTTACCAACTTGACACAAGCTAGAGTTATCTGGAAAGAGGAACCTCAAGTAAGAAAGAAAATGCCTCCACCAGATGGCTTGTAGGAAGTCTATGCGGTATTTTCTTGATTAATGATGGATGTGGGAGAACCCAGCCTACCTTTTAAGGACAGTGCCACCCCTAGGGAAGCACCAATGTGTATAAAAAAGCAGGCTGAGCAAGCCATGGGTCACAAACCAGTAAACAGTGTTCCTCCATGGTCTCTGCTTCAGTTCCTGCCTCCAGGTTCCTCCTTTGAGTTCCTGCCTTGTCTTTCCCTGAGAATGGGCTGTAACCTATAGGCCATTTAAACCCTCCTCAGGTTGCTCTCATTACAATAACGGAAACCTAGCTAACCCTGTACAGGAAATATCCACCAAAGGCCATGTGATAAAGCCAGTGCAAGTGTGGTGCTGGTGGGTGAAAGGTTTTGTGCCCTGATAAACCTCTCTACGGATGCAATAATCCAAATCAGACCAAACCAAACCAAATTAGAAAAAGCCCAGGTTTAACGGATACCAACGCTCCCGGGTGGTCTTTCAGCCCCCCAGAGAGGAGACTGGGAAGGAAGACCTAGAAAACACATGTTTGTTCTCTGGGGGCCAGTTTAAATATCCTGTGGGAGTGATGTTGAGCATCTCTGGGGAGAGGGTCATCATTTGGTTGGCTTTCTTGGAGGTGGAGTTGAACTGAGGCAACTCCCAGGGGAGAGGGCTTGGGATGTAACTACCACTAAAACATTGAGGTAATGCTTTCAATTAAACAGTCCAGACTCTTTGGGTATATGGATGCCAGGGGCTGAGGTGAAGCTTCCACCTAAACATTGGGGAATAGTAAAACCTTTTTGAAGTGGGACTCAGGAGAAGGACATAAGGTCATGGCCCTTTAAGAGGACGGGGGACCCTGGCCCCTTGCTCTCTGTTTAGCATGTGTCAAGAGGTGAGCAACCCTGTTTCAGAGCATATATCCCACCATGATGCTGAACCTTGCCTCAGGTCCAAAGCGACAGAGACATGAAGCCGTGGGCTAAGACCTCTGAGCAAAAATAAACCATACAGTTTTGTCGTCACAGAAGTGGGGAGTCAACTAACAAGGCATAAAAAACAGAAGCTCAACAGGAATATCTAAACCCTGACTAAAGCAATAAATATCCTGCTTTCATAGACACTGTCAGTGATGCCACCTCTGCTCTCAGCCCAGGGCAAGAGTTTGTTGAGATATGTCAGCTGTCATGTGAGATTATTTTTTTTTTCTTTTAAGTGAAGAACCTTTGGAGGGAACGGTTGCAGGTTGGGTAGGGTTGTATCATGTTTGTGCCCCTCAGTTGAGAGTAAGAACCTCTGGTAGTTTAAATAAGAAGTGTCCTGCACTAGCTCATGTATCTAACTGCTTGGTCCCCCGTAGGTGGTGCTGTTTGGTGAAACTGTTGGATTATTATGGGGTGGTTTGAAAGAAACTGGCCCTCAAAGGGAGTGGCACTATTAGGAGTGTGGCTTTGTTGGAGTAGGTGTGGCCTTGTCAGAGGAAGTGTGTCACTGTGGAGATGGACTTTGAGGTCTCTTGCTTAAGCTTCACTCAGTGTCACAGTCAGTTTCCTCTTCCCCACAAGACGTAGGGCTCTCAGCTACTACTCTTCCAGCACCATGTCTGTCTACGCGCCGCCATGATGATAGCACTGACCCTCTGAGATTGTAAGCCAACCCCCTCAGTTAAATGTTTTCCTTAGAAGAGTTGCCACAGTCATGGCGTCTCTTCACAATAAATAGAAGCCTGAACTAAGACACATTAGGAGGTGGAATCTTACTGCAGGAAGTATCACTGGGGTTTTGAGACTTTATAGCCCTCATTCACTTCCTTGCTTTCTGGGTGTAGTTAAAGATGTGATTTCTCAGCATCTTGTTCCAGCCGTCTGCTGCCATGCCTCCCCTTTCACTATGGACTCTCCCTCTGGAACCACACGCCAAAATCAACTCCCTGTCCCATGAGTCACTGTTGATCATGGTGGTTCATCATAGCAACAGTGACTAACCAGAGCTCGATGTTTAGGGATAATGTTTTCTTGCACAACGCAGTGGATTTCTGCGTGTGATGATCTGAGATTATCTGACTGCTGAAGAAACCTTAGACACTAGCTTGGGGCAAAAAGGATACTCTGCTTGGCCTAAGTGACAAAGTGTGGCTTAAAGTTGGCTACAAGTCTCTCCAGCATTCCAAAACTCTAGGGAGTAGGGCATATCCTGTGGAGGACCATGCCTTCAGTGGAGGGGGAGGGGAGCTTACTGTGGCTTCATTATTTAAGTCTAATAAGGACATATATGTAACTATGTGGCCATGGTCTTGAGACCTACAAGCATACCTACATCAAACTTTATGTAAAACCTGAGAACTTTCCAGAATTCAAGCAATATTCATAGACTTTGATGACTGTTGTGGGAAAGGGCCTGATTTTGGTCCCAGCCGCCCTGCTAGCTTACACCCAAAATAATCACACAGAAACTGTATTAATTAAATCACTGCCTGGCCCATTATGTCTAGCCTCTTATTGACTAACTCTCACATCTTGATTTAACCCATTTCTAATAATCTGTGTTCACCATGAGGTCGTGGCTTACCGGGAAAGATTCAGCATGTCTGACTCTGGCAGCTCCATGGCGGCTCTCTGTCTGCCCTTCTTCCCAGCACTTAGGTCTACTCCGCCTAAGTGCTGCCCTATCAAAAGGCCAAGGCAGTTTCTTTATTCAACCAATGAAAGCAACACATAGACAGAACTTCCTATACCAGATAACAAATTGGCTACACAGAGAAAATCTCAACAAACACTAAAAGACAGAAAGTGTATTGAGACATAAAAACCTTAGCATCATAAACTGCCAACAACTAAAGTTTAATTTTTAAAAAATATTTTGTTTTATATGTATGATGTCTTACATGTGTGTCCAAGCACTTTACATGTACATGATGCCTTTAAATGTAAATCTGATGAAGAAGGCATCAGATTCCCCAGAACTGGAGTTATAGTTGGTCATGAGCCACCAAGTGATCGTTGGGAATGAACCTGGGTCCTCTGAAGAGTAGCCATATGTCCCTGAACCATATCTGAAAACCTTAAAGTTTTAATTTTCTGAAGATTTATTTTTATTGTTTTTATTTCTGCGTGTGTAGTACATATGTGTACATATGTGTAGGTGCCTGTGGAGGCCAGAAGAGGCAATGGATTCCCTGAAGCTGGAGTTGCATTTCAGGTGGCTGTGAGTGCCCAGAGTGGGTGCAGGGAACTGAACTCAGGCTCTCTGGAAAAGCACTGACTGGGTCTTAAGCTGCTGAGTCATCTCTCTGACCCCTAAAGTTTAACTTTTAGGAGACGGTGTTTGTAAATGATCCGATTCTGTTTACACTTTGACCCTCTCCAAACTTAAACATGAGAGCATTCACCTAAGCAAGGGAGTGGCAGGGAACAAGGGAACTCCCAATCCACAAACAGAAATGGGGAGGGCACTGTCCAGACCTTACAGGGAGCCTGTCACTCAGCAGGAAGGAAGGACATAAACGCCAGGAGGAGTCAAGGGAACAGAGATGAGATGCCAGCAGTGTGTTGAAAAGATACACATACCAGAATTAAAACAAAATCTGAATTAGTGGGAGAAAACTGTAGGTCAGGATGTAGCTGGGCGGCTGAGCACTGCTGACCTTGTGTAAGACCCTGGGCTCCATCCCTGAGCACCAAACAAGTGAGTAACAATCTGGTCTTGATACAAAAGTTTCAGGCTGCCTCAAGAGGAAACTTATCCCACTGCAGGCTGTGGATGCCTCTCTTCCCAGCCGTTGACATCCTGAGGTGGTCGAAGCTGTGGAGTCAAGTGGGTATGATCTTAGAGTCCAGGTAGAGAGATGCTCCGGGGGAAGGGGGGAAGACTTCCATCTGTTGGGGTTCACAAGTGCTTGCCTGAGGGAGACAGCATAAATCAGGATGTCATCAGCCCTGTCCTGTGAGCTAGGCAGAACAATGGACTTGAGATTCCTGTGCTGGGAAGCTTCTGCCATCAATATGTCCAAGTCCATCCAGCCTTCTAACTTAACTGCTTGGTAATTTTGGATAACTTGGATCAGACGACTTGATCTTTGTGGGTCTCAGCTTCCCCATTCCTACGTCTTTCCTGCACTGGAGCACAGGGTTACCCAGCACAAGTGTGGCTCCTCCTCGTCCCATACTGTCTACTCCCTTTCTCACCAAGCCACAACAAATATTTCATCCAGCTAGACTCTGAGAGTCTTTCCCTGTAGGGCAAGACCTGGGAAAGAAAAAACAAACCTGGAAGCAAGTAGTGTCTTTAAAAGCCCTGGGCTCTTACAGCAAGGCTGTGACCAAGAACGCACTCTGTCCTAATTAATGTCCTCTGCTTTTTCTTATATTTGTATAACTTTTTTTGAAAAACATAACTTATCGTTTTATTTTACTTCACACTATTAAGGGTTCTTTGCAACCTTCTATCCAACGCCTGGGATTTAGAATCAATTCTCGCTAGTGCTGAGGTCAGGGACACTGACTCATTCTCGGGTGTAGAGAGTTGCCAGCAGCCAGTGCAACCGCCCACAGCTGGCCCCCGGTAGGTCACTGCGACCTTGAGGCCGGGCTGACTTAACCCGCGTTTTCCGCTGACTGGCAGGGGCTGAGGACGGCACACGGTTTCTGTGGTCCGCACCCGGTGCGGGCCAGATGGCCACGTGGGCGGCAGCCGGGGGGGGAACTCGTCCCGGCCGCCGTCGGCCCCTCCCACAGCCTGGGCGGGGCGTCCGTGTCACCTGACGTGCCGGTGACGTTCAGGGCGGTGAGCTAGGGTCGGGGTGAGGCTGGGAGGCCGACAACCAGCAAGTACAGAAGCCACTCGAGCGCCACACTGGCTGAGGCTGTGAAGCTTGACCTTCGTCCGCCGTCCGGAATTGGCCTGGTCTGGAACTGAGTCTTGAAAGCCAGGCTTCTCCAGGACCCAGAAATGAGGAGGCACTGGGAGGGAAGCAAGGAGGCCCAGGCTGGCAAGGCCTGAGGAAAAGAGACTGTTTAGTGAAGTGTGGACACCAGTGTGTAAGATGAATCCCTACCCGTGGTGAGGCCTTGGATGTGGGGATGGATGTAGAGGGACTGAAGAGGCGAGAATGACAGGTTACAAAATGCCATGGAGTTTCCCGTCCTCTTTAGCATGTTTGGTACTGTTTTCCTCGTTCAGCTCCGGTTTAGGCAGTCATGTTGGGAGACTTTATGGGTCTGTAACATTCCTAACTGACACGATCTCACAGAAAACTCCCTGATCCTCTATATATGTGATAACAATTAATGAAAAGGAGACCATAAATTTGAAAGAAAGCAAAGGGGGGGCGTGGAGAAATGCAATTGCATTATAATCTCAAAAAATAAAAGAAGTAAGTTTTTAGAGGATATGAAATAGGCGGTCATGGTGCACACTTCTTTAATCCCAGTAGAGGGAGGCAGAGGCAGGATCTCTGTGGGTTCAAGGTCAGCTTGGTCTAAACGGGGAGCTACAGGATAGACATGACTACATAGGGAGATTCCTGGTCAAAAATTAAACAAAAACAAAAGAAGGAAAAACAGATACAAAATGTCAAGAGTAAGTTCGCTTCTATAGCCTGCGATCCACACTGTAGGGCACTGAGTATGGCAATTATCTTGATTTAACATACTGTGATGCCTCCAGACCTCAAAACTTCCTGCTAGCTGCCTAAAATTATAGTTTTTAATCTCTCGACTGAAAGCAAACTATCAAGACAACTTGACTCTAATCAGGAACCCCACCAGGCATTCCAGGAATATCTAACAAAAAGGGGCAAATCTGAGTAAGACCCAGGAGCCTGGTCCGGGAAGTAGACAGAAGCCAGCCTGGTCAGATGGGGTTCCCACTAGCAAAAGAACTCCTAAGACTTCAAGGAAGCCACAGAAGCCGCAACCACAAACCATGCCAAACCTCCATGTATGCGCACAAGGAAGGCCCTGCTCCCCTCCTGGCCTGGTGGCAGGCAGCAGACCAAGTGGCATCCATTCTGTGGTGTGGTTGCCGAGGAGACATTCCACATGCAAGGAAGACATTCTCAGCAAGGAGGAGGGAGACTTTCCCCCTGAAAGGGACAGGGCAGCCCTGTGTGCTGCCCCAATGTCACAGACTCCCATAGTCTGTGTGAAACCCAGAAGAGTCATCGTCTCCCAGGGACCTAGAAGGAAAAGGCAAACAAATCCAAAAGTATCTGTCATTAAAGGATTGCTTTTTTTGGCAAGAAACTGGCTGGCTGCTCAAGGCTATGCCTGTCTGCTGCATAATTATACTACTTTATGATTGGCTTGTTAGAGTCACATGCATGCTCCTAGGCTGGGAGTATAGAAGGAGGACTTGCATGAGGCCCTTAAGCTAGCCAGTAGTCACCATCAGACATCACCTCCTGAGGCCCCACAGATGGACTTGTTCCTGGACCAATGGAGAGGCAGCAGCATGCACAGTTAGTTTCCCCTCCTTCTTGGTATACAGAGCTTTGTCTGCACAGGGGCATGCATCACTGATGGCCTGAACTCTGCTTCCCTAGTCTAGGTGTATGTCCAGGGCCAGGTTCAAGTGGCACCACTTAGACCACAGGCACTTGACTTTGATACTCTGCACTCTCTGGTTCTCTAATCTGTAAGGTACTGGACAGCTTCTAGCCTGAGATAGAAGCCAAAATGTATGCGACATAGAAAAGATGTCTCGGGTGTTGATGGGCGGGAGGGGGGGAAGGGCAACCTTCCCCTTCCCCTGCCCATGCCGCCTCATAACAGATGAGTGACGGAGACAACTCTCCTAGTTCACTGCTTTGGGGCTGGCTCACTCACACTTCCACCAACAGGCCTGCTCTTGTGACCTCAGGGCCAGTTCTCCCATCTACCTAGCCTTATGGGTGGAGTGGTAGGGCATCTTTCCCTCACCTAGACCGCCACAAGACAGATGACATAGGGGAAAGCTGTCCCTTGCTCACATCTCTGAGGCCAGCTCACCTATACCTGTGCCAACAGCGTTGGCATTGAGCTGCCCTGGTGAGGTGCAGGGCCTGCTCCTCTGAATATTGTAGCTGTCGTGAGTCAGGGACAGCTCTCCACTTTTATGACCACAGAGTCAGCTCTGCCACCCGGTCCAGGCGTTGATGGGTGGGGGTGCCTCTCTCCCCAATCCATGCTGCTATGTGGCAGATGATGGGGTGGGGCTAGGTCTCCTGTGCTCCGTTCCTCAGGTTGGCTCACCTGGGCCAATGAGGTCATTTCTGTTGTGTTGCCCAGACAAAGTGCAGGGCTCACTTTCCCTTGTGTTGCCACTGGTCCAGGGGTCAGTTCCCTCACCATCTCAGCCCATTCCCTTCCTCTGTCATCTCTTCAGATTTGCCTCTGTCCACATGACCTGAACCGTTCTGTCTGTGTCTGTGTCTCTGTGTCTGAGTCTCTCTCACCCTATCTGTTTCTCTCTTCCATGAGATACCATACTGTAACCTCTGCTCACTCTCTTTAGAGCCTGAGCTAGGCAGCCCCAGGTCTGCACGTAGGTCTGCCTGTCACAATGACACAGGGCTGGGCCATGCTTTCTCTTTACAAGGAGATCATTTTAGTGCTCAACCACTGGGCACCTATGATGCTAGGGGGGGTCCTGATTCGTGATTTTTAGCACTTTCCTGATTCGTGATTTTTAGCACTTTCTATCCACCCCTGATGCATTTGTGGGGCTGGGACTTGACTGCAGTTCCGCTGCAGGCCAGGGTTAGAATCCCATGCCCCTGCTTGGCTCTGTTACAACTGTTGCTGATTCAGGTCCACTTTGGGTGGTCGGCTCCTGCTTAAATGGGGCACTCCCTCAGACCCTGAAAATGTATAGTTTTAAGTGCTTAGTCCTCAGGTTCTTCTCTGACAGGCAACACTGTTACATGGCATAGTGTGAGGGGACTGCACAGTCACAGGGTGTCAGAGGCCCAGGCTGTCCTCTCCAGACAGGCCTCCTAGTTTGTGGTTTCTTCCTGGAGAAGTGAATAGGATTCGAGGTCAGTGATGTCTTCTGCATCCCCCGCTGCCACCTGCACCCAGATGTGCTGTGCCTGGAGGTTAAAGCAGCCTGGAGGCCAGAGTGCTTCATTCATTACCAACGAATCCACCCTGCACTCATACCATGTGAAGCCTTGGCAAGCAGATGCTCCCAGATGTGAGCCTGGTGTCAGCTGCACATGGGGTTTCTCCCCACCCAACATTTAGAGAAAACAGGTTCAGAGGGGCTGCAGGAGCAGTAAACCACCGCACAGACCCAAATTCTAGAGGTGCAATTTCTAGCTGTTCCTGAGACTCCAGGTACACTTCATCCATCAGGAAACTGCAATATGCCAAGTGGTGTAGCACACGCCTTCAATCCCAGCACTTGGGAGGCAGAGGCAGGCTGATCTCTGTGAGTTTGAAGCAAGCATGGTGTACAGAGCAAGTACCAGGAAAACCAAGAATACACAGAGCAACCCCGATAGATAATAAAGAAAATAAAATTCAAAAAAGAAAGAAATTCCAGGGCTGGAGAGATGGCTCAGTGGTTAAGAGCACTGGCTGCTCTTCCAGGGGTCCTGAGTTCAATTCCCAGCAACCACATGGTGGCTCACAACCATCTATCATGAGATCTGGCGCCCTCTTCTGGTGTGCAGACATACATGGAGGCAGAATGTTGTATACATAATAAATAAATAAATCTTTTTAAAAAAGAAAGAAAGAAATTCCAATTTATAGGGGGCAAGGGGCTGACCCCCAAGGCTCATCTCATATGGGTGTGGCTTGGAGGCAAGGAGCTCCTCCTTCCCTACCTGTTCTAGGCTGGGTGGAGCATAGGCACACAGGACTAAGGACTGGGACCCCTTGAGACCCCACAAGAACAATCCATGGTTGTACTTGCCGGACATCAGACTGAGACCCAATCAGACTCGAGCACTGGCTCAGTGGGTGGCTGTCAGTAAGAAAGGGGAGTGCATGAGACACTGTGTAGCTCTGTGGGATGGAGGCTGCTTCATGACGGTGATGTCAAGTATGCATGTATATGCATACACACATGCATACAGATGCCCCACCACTCCATAAACACGCTCTAAGCCACAATCATCACACACGGAATATATGTGGACTACGATCAACCTGCTGAACATCTACATTAAGTTGAGACACACACACACACACACACACACACACACTGCTCTTTTCCCTATTGATCTCTGATTCTTGGGAGCTTTGGCTCAGAGTTGGATGGGGTTCAAAATCATGGAAAGGGCTTGTAGCAGATACTGCTAGCCTGGGAAAAGTTCCAAACCTGCTCTTCAGTGTCTGGTTTCTCCTGGATATATGTCGTAGTCACACAAGGAAATCCTGTCAAGACCACTGACATGTGTATGTACAGCATCTACAGGCACAGACAAACACGCAAACCATGTAGACTGAATGCAGGTTTTTTATGAAAATTGCATCATCTGTAGCCACAAAGTATATATATACGTGTGTGTGTGTGTTTATATCTGTGCATTTTGTGCATGTGTGTGTGGGTTTTCCAGGTAGCTTGCACTACTTCGAGTATGTCAGCTTTTGAGAAACTCCATGCACTCCAAGAGAAAGAAAATGTAATAAACCAAAGGCTCCCCTGCTTCTCAGGAAACAAGCTGGCAGCATTTCTAGCTAGGGCTGGCAGGATCTGAGCTAGTACTGAAGGGCCTATGAGCTGCCTGCCGGAAGGGCTTGGGCGTGGGAGGCAGGAAGTCAGTCTCGCCTCCCTGCCTTTGGCCTCCTAAGCAGTTTGTTACCTGTGAACGAATCAGAGTCAGTCAGCTCCTGGGACCTGCTTGAGGTGAAAGAGCCTCATGGGGGGGGGGGGCGACGACGGGGACACGACACCAGAGTGATGATGCCAGGATTGTTCCTCCTCATTCTCACAGCCAGTCCAAGTTGTTCCCAGAACCCTGTCACAAAGTCCCTTTAGGAACAGACACACCCTGTGGCCCACAACACACCAAAGGAACATGACAGACAAAAAACTTGAAAGAAATGAAAACACTTGGGTCGCGCCCACCCCCTTAGCTTGGGGTGTAAGATACACACAGGAAGGAAGTGGCTGGCCGATTCCAGGAGGCAGAACTGCAATGTCTCCAGGAAGGAATAGTTTCCGACCAGCTCGCCCTGCCTGTGGTTTTAAACAAGATTTCAGACATAGCTGTAGCCAGTCCCCTGCCCCCTGCTGCGTCCCTCCTGGACCCTCCACCCAACATGGGCAGCATCTGCTGTCTAGACGCAGCAGGGAGGATGGATGTCCATGCAGGAAACAGTCCAGAAGGCTGCTCTGCTTGATGGTTTAGAGTTGGAAGCAAGCAGAAGAGGCACTCGCTGCTTGTGGTGGGAACAGGAAGGGGCAAGCAAGCACAGCCTGGTGGGCAGGGAATCTCCCCCTGCCTCTTGCTGGGTGCTCCCAGAGACTGACTCATCAGCAAAACCTGTTTTTTATTTCTGCTCATAACTAGCTTCAGGCCTCAGCAGACCCAGCCCTGACTGACATCCAGGGTCTTTCCAAGCAGGACCCTTCCCTGAATCAGACATTTCTTCTGTGCTTCTGTGAAGGGGAGGGCTTAGAGGCAGGATCCAGATCTGAGCCTTTCTGTCCTCTACCCTCCTGTGTCCACAGCCTCCCCTCTGCTGAAGTTTCTGCCCCAGGGCAGGCAAGCACACTGGTAACTTTCCACTCTGCCAGGGATAGAGGTGCTCTGTCTTTCCTCCCTGTCCTCTGCTCAAGTCCTGTCCCTCCTGATGTCTAGCTTAATGTCAGCATTAGCAACGTTCTGGACTCTCCAGATGGAAAGTCCCTCTGTCTTGCTGCCACTCGTCTGACGCCATAACCCAAGGCAACTATGTGTCCAGCCATGTGAATCCGAATGAGTCACTTCAACTCACTCAGCCTTGGTTCCACATCTGGAGGATGGACATGCTGAGAGGTGCCAACTGGGATGATGCGATGGTTGTAATGCAAGAAGCCTGGTGCACGGGGCCGGTCCAGGACCAGTGTAGACAACTGACTCCAGGGTGTAGGCTGCTGAGGGGTCTTCCTTCTGCTCACTCCCCTCACACAATAAGGTTGGCCAGGTCCCCTACATCTCTACCCACAGCATCTTACCTACAGGTCTGACATGTGGTTGAAGTCAGGAGACTTTCCATGTAGAGGAAGGTATCCAAAAACCCCAGAGTAGCCAACAACCTTTCCCATAGAGAGCAAAGGCAGATGGAGGGCAGTGATGGCTTTACTGCCAGAGGCTGGCCTGGGCCAGACACGCATTGCACAGACAAGAAGTGCCAATCAGTAAGGCCCACACAGGAACAGGGCTGTGTCTTTCATAGAGAGCTCACAGCTGAGCTCTCCAAGGAGGTGACACCAGGTGAAATTCCCCAGGGCCACAGAGCCTGCAGATGGGGAGGCTTCCTCACTGGTGACAGTCAGAACAGAGCTAGAGGTCAGGAACTTGACCTTGGGACAGCAGCTGGAGCCCTGTCTCCTAGGCTGTCTTTGCCTCTGTGGATGGACAGCAATAAGGCACAAATCTGAAGGCCAGGAAAAGAGAGAAAGCAGTTAACAATATTCCAGGACTCCATAGGGGAGCCCCTCAGAGGATCACTGTCTTGGCCCATTGCAGGGTGACTAAAGCGCCTTGGTGGTTTAAAAACAGAGGTCATACGGACACATCTGTCTATGAGTGAACTCTGCCCTGTGGCCTGTGGAGGCACAGAGTCTGGAGAGTCTTCACCACCCCCTAGCAGCAAGACCAGGTGCCCGCTGGACTTGTTATTTGGCCTCTACAGTGGCAGCCTTGTGTTCAGGCAGAATGGAAGCAGAATGCAGGGAAGGGCAGGCGATCCATGCTGTCCTCCAGAAGGCTTTACTTCTCTATATAGTGAGGTTGTCAAGATCATTTGGGTCTTCCAATCAGGGTCTCAGAAGCAGGGCTATGTTGACATTCATGTCAGGGCCAATAGTGATAGTGCCTTCTAGAAAGATAGCCAGGTACAGCGCCAAAGCAGATAGACTGCCCAGAATTCCAGGTTAGGGGATCATTGCATATTTCTACAGAACCAGGAGTGTGAAGATACCAGGCCCTGAGCAGACCAGCATGCCTGGCCTTGACCTCAGTGGGGTAAACTGAGAAGACCCTCTGTGGCAATCAGGAAGACCTGTCACTGCCTATGGCTAGAAGCGTAATGGGGTTTGGACTCACATAGCCTGCCCGACACAAGCTATGCTGCTTCCGGGTTCACAGTTGTCACAGCAGATCAGGACACTAGCCCGAGGCCTCTCCTTGTACCAGAGGCCTCTGCTTATTTTCTGAGCAGAGGATGGTCCCTGTTTGGTAGAGTTCCCACTAAGTTCCTGTCTACTCAGGGACATTAAGCCTGGTTTTCCATCTCTATCTTCTGCACCGCCAATTCTCCATTTCTCCCAGAATGCTCCCAACACTCCTATGTTTAAATCAACCATCTGCCTTCCTCCTGCCCTGAGACAGAGCAGTAGGGACCAGATGCTCCCTCCATTGAACACCACCACACAACTTGCCCTGACAAGCAAAGACCCTGACAAAGAAGGATGGGGCCCCAGAGATGTGCGGCTGTGAGCATGAACCCCAGAGAGCAAACGTCTCCCTGGGTGGGAGAAGCTGCCCCAAGCTCTGGGAAGTAAGATGGTTAGAGTTCTCAGGACAGGGAAGGGTGGCAGGAGATGGCCCTGGACCAGCCCTGGAGGATTCAGCACAGCACTCATGTTAGGAAGCACCTAAGGCCTTAGAGAAGAAAAGGAGACTGCTGGAAATACTAATGTTGACTTCAGGTGTTCCCCTCCCAGATCAGACATTTAAGTAGCAGGATGAACTTGACCTGGGCCGAACCCTGCTTCCAACTCACCTCACAGATCATGAAAACCACACAGAATGGGATCAGACGGCTCCAAAGCAACCTTACTGCACCTCAGGAAAAAGTTCCAGAACCTTCATAAGAATTCAGAACTGGGCTGGGCGGTGGTGGCGCACGCCTTTAATCCCAGCACTCGGGAGGCAGAGGCAGGTGGATGTCTATGAGTTCAAGGCCAGCCTAGTCTACAGATCTAGTTCCAGAACATCCAGGGCTACACAGAGAAATCATGCCTCTAAAAACAAAACAGAAAAATAACTACCCCCTCAAAAGAAAGAAAGAAAGAAAGAAAGAGGAAAGGAGGGAAATAAATAAAAAGGGTGATGATTGCTAGAAGCTGAGCACAGGGCCGTAATCCCCAGAATTAAGAGGTCTCTAGAGGCATGAGTTGCAGAAGTTCAGTGCCAGCCTGGGCTACACAATGAAACCCTGTCTCAAAAAAAAACAAAAAGGATTGCTTTATGACTAAATGTGCTGTATATGAATGACAACCTGAGATCAGATCCCAACACCAATGTAACATGCCAGGGGCAGTCCTGAACATCCCTGTAACCTCGTTGTGGATGGGGGTAGAGATCGGCAGATTCCAGGGCTCGCTAGCTGCCATGCTGGCTGAATATCTGTGAGCTTCAAGTTCATGGAGAGACCTTTGCCTCAGAGGAATAAAGCTGAGAGTGACAGAGGATGCCTGATGCCCTCTTTGGTTTGTGCGTATGTATGAGCACATGTGCACAACACACACACACACACACACACACACACACACACACGTTCATAGGAACATGTATTGTTCACACACTGAGACCTGAAGAGGGCATCAAACTCCCTGGGGCCAAAGCTGCAGGTGTGTGCCAGATGCCTGACTAGTGACATGGGTGCTGGGATTTGAACTCTGTTCCTCGTGATTGTGTAGCAAGTGCTCATAACTGCTGAACTATATCTTCAGCTCTCGAAAGATGTTTCTAATTTCCAAAGACTCTCCATGCAGTTTACATGGCACCAGAACATTTCATACTCCCAGCTTATCCACCACCTTGATATGCTCATGTGGTGCACATGTGTGAACAGATGTGTGCACATTCATGCGGAGGCCCGGGTCGATGCTGGAATCTTCCTCAATTGATCTCTACATTACTGCTGTTGTTGTCAGTGTGTCTGAGACCAGCCCTCTCACTGAAGCTGGAACTCCTCCATTCAGGTAGACCAGCTTCAGTTCTCCTTATCCCTGCCCCACTCCCAGAGCAGGCAACATAGACAAGCACTGCCACCCCTTGCTTTTCATCTGTGTGCTAACTGAGCCATTTTCTCTAGGCCTATTTTCTGGTTTCGAATGTGAGCCACCACCATCACCACCACCACCACCACCACCAACGCTGCCACCACCGCCACCATCACCAGGATGTAAGGGGTTATTCTTCAGAGTGGTTTTGATTTGGGTCTTCCTGATAATTAGGATTAAAAAAAAACTCCATACTTGATGACAACTAGTATATGTTCTTTGCAGAAATGTATCCTCAAATTCTTGAGGCATTTTGAATCAAGTATCTGTTTCATTATTATTATTGACAGGTAGCAAATCTTTATAGGTTGCAGATTTTGACTGTTTCTCAGGTACGTAGCTGGCAAATACTGATTCCCAATTCATATGCTGCCTACTCACTGTTCATTATTTCCTCTGGTGTGCACAAATACCACACTAAAGAAATTACCATAAAATTTTTACTTGATTATTTTCTAGAGTCCTAGGGTTTCAGATCCTTTTTGTTCCCTTCGTCTTGTGTGTGTGTGTGTTGCTCATAGGTCTGTATGAATGTGTGAGGCTCATGTGTGTATAAGTGGCATATGTGTGCACATGCATGTGGAGATCTGAAGTTGATGACAGTGGTCATCCTCCACACTCTTCTACATTATTCATTGAGTCAGTATCTCTCAGTCAAACCCACCAATATGGATCACCAATACGGCTGCTCTTGCTAGCCAGCTTGCAATGGGATTCTCTGTCCCTTCCTTCAAAGGCTAGAATTACAGGCAGCTGCTACACTCAAGTAGATCTGCATCTTTGTGGCCAACTGATGTTTGACAGTAGAGCAAGGCTACACAGTGGGAAATGGCAGCATTGTTGGCAAACAGGGCCAGGAGGTCCATATGTTCACATGCAGAGTGAATTTTGATTCCTAGCTTACACCAGAGAGAAAAACTAAAGGGATAAAAGATCTGAAAGGAGGCACTGGGGAGAGTTCTGGGGTTAAGCACGCACTGTGCAACTGTGAAGGGTGGAATCTGGAATCCCAGAAGCCCTCACAAATGCTAAGGCCCTCTCCCATATGAACATAACTACTCAGAACACTTGCTCTAGTCACCCCTTTTAGATAGGGTTTCACGAGGCTGAAGGTGGCCTCATGCTCAAAGTGATGTTGCCCTTGAACTTCTGATCCTCACCTTCCAAGTGCTGGCCACAGACGTGTGCTGCCTGGCTAGACAGACTTCTTATCTCTATCTAGGGCGTCAGGCTAGTCTATTTTATTTAGGATTGTTATTATTTGAGTCTTCTTGCTTTCCTTTGTAGTCTAAGAACAGGTTTGCCAATTTTGTTGACTTTTGAAAAGTAGGAACTCAGCTTTCTATCTTTCTTGTTTTTACCTTCTGTATTCCACTTATTTCTGGCCAAATATCCATTTTTCTTTCTGTTGTTTACCTTGGTTTTATTTATTTACTTATTTTTTTAATTGTTAAAAGAAAAAATTACATTTACTCCACTTGTTCCCAGCCCTCCCGCTCCCCAACTACCCCACCGCCCTCCCCCTGCTTCCTTAAGATAGGGCA
>JAQHUG010000214.1:3522376-3537869 GCA_028555095.1 Dicrostonyx torquatus | reverse complement strand
GGGTAGAATGGCTGGATCAGAAGCCCTCTCCAAGGGCCTGCCACAGTCAAAAGGGTGGGCTTCTCTGCTCCACAAAGCCCTGTGGCTTTGTACATGCACCCTTTTCCCTCAAGGCCTCAGCCCGGGAACAGGCTGAGTTCCTTTTGGGAACTGAGTACCCTGCCACTCTATTTACTTATTTTTTATGTGCATTGGTGTTTTGCTTGCATGTATGTATGTATGCAGGTGTTGGATCCCCTGGAACTGGAGTTACAAACAGGTGTGAACTGCCATGTGGGTGCTGGGAATTGAACCCAGTACTCTTTATTGCTGAGTCATCTCTCCAGTCCCTTGGTTTCATTTTTTTAAACTTTTGATCTTTGAAATTTTCATAGATGCATACATCTTAATTATATCTGCTCTGCTCCTTCCTTCCAACTCCCCCTGTTCCCTTCTCTAATGTATCTTCCTTCCATCTTAAATTTCTCTCTTTATCTGTAACCGGCTGAGTCCAATCAATGCTACCCACACAGTATGTGCATGGCTGTGAAAACTAAGGCAGAGGCAACCTGCCAGTTGCCACCCATCAAGGGAAAAATGACTCTCTCACCGGTCACAACTTTCAGTTATCAACAGTTCTTCATCTAGAGGTGGAAGCGCAAGCTGCCCACCGCCATATTGGAATTTCTAAATAGCCTGATCTGCTTTAGGTAATGTTGTTTGAGTTCATGTGTGCAGCAGCCATGACATGTCCAGTGTTCAGCATTTCACAGCACTCTGCCCCATCCTCTGGCTCTCACATTCTTCCTACCTCTCTTCCATGGTGACCCTGAATCTCAGTGGAGATGGGGCATATAGGTGCTCTGCCTATGGCTAAGTATTCACAATCACTTATTCTCAGCTCTTTGAAGGGGTGTGTATTAACCACTACATTGTAATAAAAAGCTTCTTTACTCAAGATTAAAGAGCAGCAAAAGTGGGCTGGAGAGATGGCTCGGTGGTTAAGTGGTGCAGGAGACTTGTCTGTTCAGTCAATCATGTTTTAAATAAATACCAATTGGCCAGGTAGGAAGTATAGGCAGGTCAACCAGACAGGAAGTAGAGGCAGGGCGAGGAGAAAGTCTGGGAAGCAGGAAGCTTCCCTAGCATTCCTGCGCAGACCACCAAGGAGGCAACAATGTAAGCTGCCCAGCTGAGAAAAGGTACCGAGCCATGTGGCTAACATAGATGGATTAACATAAGTTATAATAGCTAGTAAGAAGCCTGAGATAATGGGCCTATCAGTTAATAACCTAATGTAGACTCTCTGTGTGATTTTCTTTGGGGCTTGCTGGCTGTGGCATACTGGGTGGGACAGAAACCCCAACAAGCAGGACCCTCATGTTACAGTTAAGAGCATTGACTGCTCTTCCAGAAGACCCGGGTTCAATTCCCAGCACCCACATGGCAGCTCACAATTGTCTGAAAATCCAGATCCAGGACACTTTCATACCAATGCACATAAAATAAAGTTAAATAAACCATAAAAAATATTTTTTAAAAAAAGAGCAGCAAAAGTCTATGGATTAAAATATACTTACAAGGCAGTTTGGAAACATAACCATTTAGCGAAATAACATAAAAGGTCTCCCTACTTTGGAGCTATGGCTTCTTAGCCATGGGTTTTGAGTGTGTTTACAAGAGAAGAAATTAATTACCCCTGGTGGAGTAGGTCTCAAGTTCACTCAAGAGAGAAGATGGCCACCCCATAAACAGTCGTGCCACTAGTGTGAACGTGGATACATCTTGCCCTTACCATGGTTTTTGTTAGGTGATGGAAGCCAAATCTGAGTCCTATCTGCAAGAGCAGCAAGTGCTCTTAAACACTGAGCCATCTCTCCGGCCACAATTCCTCAATAATAATTATATAATAATAAAAATCATAGATAAAGACACTAGAAAAATGGGAAGATACTCTATGCTCCTGGATTGGTAGAATTTATATTGTGAGAATGATCATTTTGTCAAAACCTATATATAGATTCACTGCAGTCCCAATCAAGATACCAATCTCATTCTTTGTAGAAATTAGAAAAACTATTCTTAATCCCTTATGGAACCACAAAAGACACGAAATAGCCAAAAAAATATTCCCAAGCAAAACAGCAATGCTGGAGGAATAAGAGTTTCAGATCTTAAGATTATATTACAGAGCTCTAGTAATAATGATAGTACATATACATATATACATAGATATGATATTAGCACAAAAGCAGACATGTACACCGATGGAACAAAATCAGGTGAAAACTTGAGTACATGAGATTTCGGTCATTTAATATTTGCAAAGATGCAAAAACATAAGCTGGAGGGGAAAAACCATCTTCCGCAAATGGTGCTGGGACAAATGAAGGTCCACATGCAGATGAACAAGATCAGAACTATATCCATCATCTTGAACAGAAACTAACTCCAAACACTGAAACTACTAGAAGGAAAAAACCATAGGCAGTACCCTGCATCATATGGGATCAGGAAAGGACTCTCTAAAGTGAACAAACATCTAATTGGGACCTTGCTTACAGTTTCACAGGCCTAGTCCATTATCATCATGGCAGGAAACACGGCAGCAAGCCGGCATGGGTGCAGTAGCTGAGAGCTACATCCTGATTCATAAGCAGAAAAACTAGGCCTGGCCTGAGCTTTTGAAACCTCAAAGTCCACCCCAATAACAACACACTTGCTCTAACAAAGCCACGGTACTCTAACAAAGTCATACCTCCTAATCCCTCTAAAGTAACGCCACTCCCTGAACCTGTGGGGGTTATTTTCATTCAAACTACCACATTCCACTCCCTTGCCTATAGCCATATCATAATGCAAAATTGAGTTAGTCCAACTTCAAAAGTCCCCATAGTCTGTCACAGTATCAGAACTGTTCAAAAGCCCAAAGTTCAAAATCTCTCCCAAGACTAGAGAAATCTCTTACCTTTAATTCCCCATAAAATTAAAATGAGAAGCAGAACACATACTTCCAACATACATTGTCACGGAATATACATTACCATTCCAAAAGGGAGGAAAGGGAGCATAGTGAGAAAATACTGGGCCAAAGCAAGACTGAAAATCAGCTGGGCAGACTCCAAATTCTGCACCTCCCGGTCTGATGTCAAAGCTCTCTTCAAACCTCATTTCAGTTTTGGTAACTGTAACACACTTCTCTTTCTAGGGATGGTTCCATACTCAGCACCAGCTTTCTTCAGCAGGTATCACACGACTCTGGAATCTCCAACATCTTGGGGTCTCCAACACAATCCAGGCTTCCCCTTCACAGCTTCATGCAATGGACTCTCTGGGCCTCCATGCAGGAAGAGCCCTGACACACATCTGGCCTCCACTGCTGTCCTTAGCCACAGAGGAAGAGTCAATAAAGAGTCAATAACACCTTTCTTGTATTTTTGCCTCCAAAGCCAGAACATAAAGCTGGAGTTGCCACTTTGCTGGAGCTGAAAACTGCCCTACCTTTTTTTCCCCTTTGGTTTTTCAAGACAGGGTTTCTCTGTGTTACATCTCTAGCTGTCCTGGAACTCACTTTGTGGGCCAGGCTGGGCTCAACCTCACAGAGATCCACCTGCCTCTGCCTCTCAAGTGCTAGGATTAAAGGCATGTGCCACCACTTCTCGACTCTCTTAAATACATCAGCTTTCTGTTGTTGATGATTTCCTTTACTGCTTAAGCATTTCTTTAATCCCTTTTCACAAGTTGAAAGGTAGAATCTTGTTCTGAGGTCACCACTCCCTTTATTCTATTTAGCATCAGTTTATCTCCTTGAGCACAGGATTTGGCTCCAACATCACACTTCCCTGGCACCCCTTTCTCTTCAAACTGTACATTTTGTATTTTTCCTTGTTCGGCTTGCTCCCTTTCTTTATAGATCAGCATAAGAGTAGGCATAAGTGCATAATAACCTTGCAGCACAATCAATACTAAGCTGTCTTGAAATCTCCCCTGACAATGTCAATAATCCAAAACTGTTCAGCTATGCCTTAGGCAGATTTTTAGAACAAGGGCAAAATGTAGCCACATTCTTTGACAAAATAGCATAAGAATGGCCTCAAGGCCACTCGCTAATATTTTTCCCCTTTGAAACTTCTTGAACTGGACCCCCACAGTTCAAATTGTGTTTAGCACTGCCTTCCATGCTCCTACTAAGATGGCTCATTAAGCCCTGCGTAAAGTGTCCAAACACTTTTATAGTCTAAAGTCCCAAAGGCTTTTCCACTCCTCCAACAAATAGTGCTGTCATAGCAATGCCCTCTCCTGATACCAACGTCTGCCTCAGTTACTAGTTTATTGCTGTGAAGAGACACCATGACCAAGAAGCTCTTATAAAAGAAAGCATTTAACTCGGGGCTTGCCTACAGTTTCAGAGGCTTAGTCCATTGTCGTCAATGTAGAGGGCATGGCATCAGGTACATATGGTACCTACTGAGAGCTGCATCCTGATTTACTAGCAGAGAGAGAGAGAGAGAGAGAGAGAGAGAGAGAGAGAGACTGGGTCTGGCTTGGGCTTTTGAAACCTCAAATCCCAGCTCCAATTATACATTCCTCCAACAAGGCCACACAGTCCTTCTCAAATAGTGCCACTCACTGATGACTAAGCACTAAAATATATGCGCTAATTTGAACCACTACAACTGGCAAGTGGGACTTCATAAAACTAAAAACCCCTTCGTACCAAAAGAAAAGATCAACCGAGCAAAGAAGAAGCCTGCAAAATGGAATAGGATGTTTGCCTGCTGTATATCTAATAGAGGTTTTAATATTTAGAATATATAAAAACTTAAAAAACAGAGAATCTGAAAAAAAGACTCATTCATAAAATGGGCCTGAAGCCTGAACAGAGAGTTAGTTCTCAAAAGAAGAAAAAAAATGGTTAAGAAATATCTCAAAAAATTTTCATTGTCAGTAGAGATTAGGGAAATGCAAATCAAGACATCTTTGAGATTTCATCTTATCACAGTCAGATGGCGTAGATCAACAAAAACAACAAATAAAAAATTCTGGAGGGAGTATGGGAGAAAGGGAGCTCTCATTCACTATTGGTGGGACTGCAAATTGGTGCAGTCACTATGGAAACCAGTGTGGAAATTTTTTAAAAATCAAAATAGTTTTTAAAAAAAGTTAAAAATCTACCATATAACCAAGCTATGCCACTTGCATTTTGGTATATGTCCAAAAGACTTGATATCATACTCCACAGATACTTGTTTACCCATGTTCACTGTTGCTCTATTCACAGTAGCTAGGAAACAAAAACAACGTTAAAGTTCTTCAACCAACAAATGGATAATGAAAATGTGGTACATATACACTACGGAATACCATTCAACTGTAAAGAAAAATGAGGTCAAGAACTTTGAAAGTAAATGGATGAAAACAGAAAAGTTCTTATTGAATGAGATAACTCAAACCCAGAAAGACAAACATCACATACTCTTTCTCATTGAAGACTTCTAGTTCCAAATCTTCAGCCATGGTACATATAGCCTGGAGTCATTGTTAAAAGGGATCATTACTGGTGCAGGAAGTGGGGGAACAATAGAGAAGGAAATAGGATACAAGTGATCTGATCAGGCAAATAGAATAGATGGGGCTCTAATTAGGGAGACAGAGAGAGATAAGCACAAAAGAAGGAAGGAGGATAAAATAATAGTAAGGATCTCTGAAAAAATCATAAAGGATCATAACTACTTTTTACCTAAAAGCTATAATACACATAAGTTGGTATATAAATACACATGTGTAGTTTAAATGAATTTTCCCATCTGAGCTGACAATGTTCCCTCCAAGGCCAAAACCCTCTAAAGAAGCCCCTGACACCAGGCTTGAGAAGCCATGATTGTCCAAGAATCTCCCAAAACATACAAGCTATTACTATGGCATTTGGTTGGCCCCAAGAGGAGGAATATAAATCCCTATTGCTAAAGACACAATGCACTTTAGACACGGGGCTCAGAGGCCCCTGAGTTGGAGCTGACTTGAATGCTGGGACCAGAAGGCACTCAGCAAGTTTTCAAAAAAAGGAAGCAACGAAGATGCCTATGAATCAAATCAATGACCAGCATGGGGTGTAGCAACGTACATTGGCAGTAACCAACATCTCTCTAACTGGACTTAAAACCTACTCAACAAAAGAGAAATCATGCCTGTTACTGGAATCCTACCCACCTACCTAGGGATAGTGAAGTCATGGGTCTTGGAGGAGAATCCATAGCCATCACTTTGCTAAACCAGCATAATCCCTAACTATACTCCAACTTGAATATTTGTCCTTATACCAACAGGTAAGTGTAGTCTTTGTCCCTCAAGAAACTTTTCTTTGCTACAGATAGAGACCATTACCAATCAAAACATATAGCTATTTTGGTTAGGGTTTCTATTACTGTGAAGAGACACCATCACCACAGCAACTCTTTTTTTAAATTTCAATTTAACTTTTTAAAAATTTATTTTAAATACTAACCATAGTTTCCTGGTATAGGAGGTGCTTTTGTATTTTGTATTGCTTTCATTGGTTGAATAAAGATACTGTCTTGGCCTTTTAATAGGGCAAAATCTTAGATAGGCAGGGAAGACAGAATGGAATTCTGGGATAGAGAAGGCCGAGTCAGAGAGAGCCGCCATGAAGCCACCATGATCAGACATGCTGAATCTTTCCCAATAAGACCACTACCTCGTGGTGACTTACAGACTATTAGAAATGGATTAAACAAAGATGTAAGAGTTAGCCAACAAGAGGCTAAAACTAATGGGCCAAGCAGAGTTTAAATGAATACAGTTTGTGTGTAATTATTTCAAGTTAAGATAGCCAGGCGCCGAGAATGCAGCCTACACCAGGAACACAGCCTGCCCACTCCCAGAGCTGGGCAGCGGGACACAGCCTGCTTGCTCCCCTCTTACTACAGTTTCCCCTCCCTCCTCTCCTCCTGTTTCCTCCCCCTACACACACACAACTCCCATAAAGTCTCACCAATATGATTAAACAAGATGGGAAAACACTGGATATGTCAAAGTGGATGGAGGAAAGCCCACAAGGCCACAAGAACTACTGGCAACTAAGAAGCAGTGAGATCAGGACCTGACCCTGGCACTTAGTTGGCTTTCGAGGACCTGTTCCTCATGCTGAATTACCTTGCCCAGCCTTGATTCAGGGGAAGGAGCTCTGGCCCACCTCAACTGGATGTCCCATGCTTTGTTGAAGTCCATAGGAGGCCTATTCCCTTCTGAATGGAGATGGGTGGAAAGGGGAGTAGATGGGGGTGTCTTTTATTAATTTTTTGAGAATTTTGTATAATGTATTTTGATCACATTAATTCTTTCACATAATTTCTTTCCAACTCTTCCCAAATCCTTCCTCCCTCTCTGCCTGCCTGTCCATCTTCCTGTTCTCTGTGTCTCTTCCTCTCCCTCTTTTCTCTCCCTCACTCCCTCTTTCTTAAAAAAGAAAATCAATTCCTGATGGTGTTGGTGACTACTGCTGGGTATGGGGCCCGCCCTAGAGTGTGACTAATATCTTAGGTGTCATGCCTGTTAGATCTAAATCCTAAGGGCCCAGAGTAAAAACACAGAAGGCAGAGAGAAACCAGTGTCCGACCTCAATAAATGGGACTGTGTGTTTTAAACAGCAATGGCTGGGCAGTCTCCTGCACAAATGAAGGCTCTTCAAGGGAAAAAGCTAACTGGACCTCTGTATACAGACAAGCGAGGGGCTTGGGAGTAAGGACATGGATGCAGTTTCTAGGGATCTACAGGTAGGTCTTGGTCTCTTCTTCCAGGAGGTATCTGCTCAGGCAAAATGGATTATCTTGGGAGATAGGCCATTTCAGAAAACATTCTTCTCTGAGCTGTGGCTGGTCAATGAGATGGAGCAATGTCAGCTGTAATCTCATAGGGATCTTGGTTTTACAACAGAGACACCCTATCATTCCAGACCGAGAAGCATAAAAAGAAGTGAGAACAGGGAATCACTTCTTTCTTAACTGCTTCATGCTGAAGGGATCATTGTAAGGGAAAGGAAAAGAGTGGTGTTTTCAGGGTCTTTTATCTCTAGATATATCTCAGTTCCTTAAGCCCATAGATTGACTTTTGGGGCTTATCTGGTTCCAGGACTATGAGGGGTTGGTAGTCTCAGGAAGAGCTGAGTAACAGCTGAGGGAAGAAGGGCTTGTACTCTTTCTGCAACAGATTGGAAAGGAATTTTAAAACTCAAGAACCAAAGCTTAGAGCTAGAACTGTCATAATAAGGGACCCAAAGGAGGAAGTTCTCTATGCTTCCCAAGTGCTCCAGAACCCTGTTCTTCTGGATGCATGGTGGGGTGGGGTCTGGCTCATGATTCTGTTCCCCCTTTCTTTTAGCTATCTGGCATTCTGCCTTAGATAACTGATAAATTCATGTAGAAACAACATCCTTCCTCTAGAATTACACAGCTTCCTCCCTTTTTGGTTATAAAGAAATCTCGCCCCTCCCTTTTCTACAATACCAGGGCTATGAGGGGGTCCAGCTGGGTCTGGGGTTTTTCAATGCCATTCTATACCAGTGTCAGAACAGTCTTGATTTGTTAAGAAACTTGGCTGTGTTGGGCTTGGCGGAGTCCAATAGTCCTGCCTCCCAGGCCCACAGCCCCTGCCGTGGTGACTCCGAACAGCAGTGGAAATAATATTTCATCCCCTTTGATGCAAATAGGGGTGGGCTCGTGGTTTATTTCCTTCTCTTGATAACTATAAAATTTCAAACTAAGTATACAACTTGGCACATGGGGTAATTTATAGGGTAGCATGAGAAGCCATTGGGATACGCAAAATAGGTGCCATTAGGGGAGCTCTTGAGTTGAAGATCATCCTGGTGTGCAGTTGGCATGCTGTCTCACACAGTTGGCTAGTACAGGCAGGGCACAGAGGCAGGCCTGGAATGTGGAGTCATTGGTTAAAGGGATTTCAGTTAAGCCTATGCCCTAGTATGTAACTTGTCTTGTTCTCAGGCAGATCCAACAGTCTTTTTTCTAGATCAGGTTTGATTTTAAAGAGCATTTTGTGACTACCATTTATGAGGACAAGCATTTTAAGGAGGGGGCATTAGGACTGCTAGGGTTGGTGAGGTTTGACTGACTGGGTTTTTTTCTGAGGGGGATTTACTACTGGGGGAGGGAGGGGACCAAAACTTTCCATGGATCCAAGGTATGAACAGAGACAGAGATGTCCACAGCCTTCACCTTCAGAGGATGGCCTTTGAAAGATTAGATAACCATTTGAGACCCAAATTCCATTTTCCCTAGGTTTTGTTTTGTTTTTTTGTTTTTTTTTGTTTGCTTGTTTGTTTTTTGTTTTGTTTTTAGTTTTTTGAGACAGGGTTTCTCTGTAGCTTTGGAGTCTATCCTGGAACTAGCTCTTGTAGACCAGGCTGACCTCGAACTCACAGAGATCCGCCTGCCTCTGCCTCCCGAGTGCTGGGATTAAAGATGTACGCCACCACAGCCCGGCTCAGTTTATAAACTTTTAAGCTTGATTATCCATACTATTCCTTGTTTGTTTGTTTATTTGTTTTCTGGTCTATGTCCCTCTGGATGTCCAGGGCATATGGTTACTGATTTGATGTAATCATCAGAGGTAGGAGCCCCAGACCAGACACCAAAAATGGCAAAATTGGCACCAACTCAGTTCTGCAGAAAGGACTGCAGCAGATCTCTGCTATGACCAGCAGCAGGCCCCAGATCTCACAGATGAAGACGGATGCTTAAAAGAAATCCCACACTAGCTCAGAATTGAGTATAATAGAGGCTTATTTATTTAGTGGTAGACTCACAGATTACAGTCCTCTGCCCAAGTGGGGAACAGGAACTCACACCGCCGGAAGAGAGGCCAGATGGTGGACTTTACATGGGCATAGATAGTATAAGATGCCATGCCCAAGTGGGCAGGTAATTTAAAGTCTACTGGCTGTAGGAATTCCTACAGCACCATAGCCACAATGTGGCTTGTTTCTGTTGACAATGGGTCAAGACAGAATCCAGAGACCTGTACAATTAGGTTCTGTGTTGTTACCAACAAGTCATAACTGAAAGACATTAAGTGGGCCTTCCTGCATAGAATTTGTCCTATTAAACTATATAAAAGCCGTAGTTTCCTCCCCAGTCCCAGGAGTTTTTTAACCTGGGATTCCAGAACAAGGCAACCTCCCAATTAAGATGTGAGAGAGAGGGACTAGCAAGATGGGCTCAGCTATTGAGAGTTCTGGTTGCTTTTCCTGAGTTCAATTCCCAGCACCTACGTTCCCAGCACACAATTTATAATGGGACCTGATGTGCAGGCACGCAGGCACACATGAGGCATACATGCAGACACACATGAGGCATACATGCAGGCACACATGAGGCATACATGCAGGCACACATGAGGCATACATGCAGGCACATAGAGGCATACATGCAGGCACACATGAGGCATACATGCAGGTACATAGAGGCATACATGCAGGCACATAGAGGCATACATGCAGGTACACATGAGGACAGAACACTCACATACATAAACAATTTTTAAAAGACTTTTGAAATATTTAAGCAATGGTTTTGGGTGTGTACAGCCAAAGTAAGACTAAGAGTAAAGGAAGAAGCATTTTATAGTGGAGAGGGGATTGAAGAAGGGATGGTACCAGATAACCCTAATGTAACAAACGCCAGATAAAAGAGGGACAAAGGGAGTTTCTCTCCCCAGCCCCAGAAGTCGGGTGTGAGTGACAGCACGTACACCAAGAGAAGAAAAGCAATACAATAGTTAAATGGTAAAATCCAGGGATTGCAGAACATCACTGAAGAAAGGGGAGAAGGAAATTTAGGCCAATGGGGAAAAAACTGGATTTGGTTTGGTGTTGACTGAGGTTTTCTGTCCCGCCCGGTCCTGCAGCCATTAATTCCCAATGAATCACATTACTCATAAATTGATTGGCCCAGTAGCTCAGGCTTCTTATTAACTAATTCTTACAAGCCAACATTCTCATTGCCCCACCTCTACTTCCTGCCTGGTTGCCCTGCTTATTCTTCCTGCCTGGCTACTGGCCATCAGCATTTTATTAAAAATAATACAAGTAACAGGATGAAAGACTATTGTCCCACAGCAGTCTGGAGTGTCATGAATGAAATCTTCCTTGGAGCCACAATGCCTCTGGGCATCTGAGAGGAAGTCCCAGTCTGTGAGTGGTCCCAGCATCAACCAAGGCCACTCTGAGGGTCCCTGAGGGAGGAGTGGAAGGGAGTTAAGTGAGCACTGGGGTCTGTTCCATCTGGCTTCTCAGGGATGGAAGGGGGCTTGAGGAGGTTTAGCAATGTTAGTTCAGTTGGGACAGCTCTGTTAAGGGGTGGGTCTTTTTGTGGGGGGAGGGGTTCGAGACAATGTTTCTTTGTAGCTTTGGAGCCTGTCCTGGAGCTTTCTCTGTAGACTAGGCTGACCTAGAATTCACACAGATCCTCCTGCCTCTGCCTCACAAGTGCTGGGATTAAAGGCATGTGCCACCACCACCCGGCTCTTGAATCTGAGAAGGGATATGGAGTGCCTCCTAATGGAGAGAGACAGAGACCTAGGTAGTGAACAGTGAGGGTGTAGACTGGTGCCCTCTTCCTGGATACCAGTTAGCCCCAAGAACCTAGGACACTGAGGAGGGCTGTGGATTGATGGAGATTGTCCTGGTGGGTTGGGCTGCAGAGCAGAAGGCCATCCATTCACTGAAAAAAGGAGACTAGCAGAGAGGTCTGAGTTCTTCTGCAGGGCCTGGCCAAAGAAGTAGGGGCTGTCCCGGAAGCTCTAGGGTAGGACTGTCCAAGTAAGTTGTTGGGAATGAAGCATATGTATTGGGTCTCCCCAGGTGAAGGCAGAATGGGGAGAGAGTATACAGGGTATAGTAAAAAGGGCATCTTTTAACTCAAAGCTGAAAAGTAGGTAGTGCTGAGAAGGTAGACAAAAGGATGGTATGTGTCTTAGTTAGGGTTTTATTACTGTGAAAAAACACCATGATCATGGCCACTCTTATAAAGGAAAACATTTAATTGGGGCTGGCTTGCAGCTCAGAGATTTAGTCCATTATTGTCATGATGGCAGCACACAGGCAAACATGGTGCTGGAGAGGTAGCTGAGAGTTCTACATCTGGATTAGCAAGCAGTAGAGAGAGAGAGAACGACAAAGGCTTGAGCTTCTGAAACCCCAACGCCCACCTGCAGTGACAGACTTCCTCCAACAAGACCACACCTACTCCAACAAGGCCACACCTCCAAATAGTACCACTGCCTATGGGCTTATGGAGGAGGGGGGCATTTTCATTCAGACCACCACAGTATAGGAGTTGGGAGCTATAGCTTCATTGGTTTTTCTTAGGTCTTGGACCAGGCTGGAGGACCCATTCAGTATTATAACTCCCAGGATAGGAAGGTTGTGTGGGGAGTGAATGGCAAACTGGGAGTCCTTCTGGGAAGAGGCTGCAGATGAGGAGTTTTAGGATGCTCCATGTATTTGGGGATAAGGGGATTGTTCTTGTGTTATGTATGAGGAAGGACATTTCAGAGAGACAAGGATAAGCAGTATCCCATACTTTAGAGTGAGTAGAGGGTGGCATAGGATGAGAAGGAGTCTTAGGAGATGACAGCCTACTCCCAGAGGCTGATCCTATGGATAGAGACAGACAAAGGTCATTTCTAGGCAGCGAATGTGCATAGAGCTTTTAATTTGGTGAGGTGCCTTTCCAGAAAGGGTAGGAGGCAATTCATCATAGCATTCATATATGTTAGAGATAAGGATCTAAATGGACATATGGGTGGGATTCTGGGTCAAATGGGGACCCTAGACTCATAAAGAGAAACGGAAGTGTTCCCTACAATTCAGTTAGCAGAGAAGAGGACACTAGTGTCCGGGACAAAAGAAAAAGAGACTTGTCTCCTAGCCAGTGTCCATATCATCCTGAGTTTGCACAAACTGGCAGATACCCTGGTTAAGGATGTTGAACTTGGGTCCCCTCATTGTATCAGTGTCATGGGTAGATGGAAAAGTGGTGTTCGGGTGGGTCAAATCGACAATCCATCCTTCAGGTTTTACATTGCCTGAATGTGGGCTTGCCTGGCTCGGGGTCCAAGGATGGAGGTACTTGTTTGGCCCTTTTATTGGCATTTAATGCAGGCCAGAAATTGGAAGTGGGGTTGTCTATCTTTCATGGTCCCATTCTCTCTCCCCTTTGCTACCTCATATATGCTGTTAAAGACTTTAAATGGACCTTGGCGAGGGCCCCTGATCCAGATCCATCCGGACCATGGCAGGTTCATGGCCAGCGAGGGCTCCTGATCCAGATCCATCCAGACCGAGCAAGTGGCCCCTATCCAGTACCAATTGATCCATCCAGAGGGGAGGAGATGGGCAGCCGCCAATCCAAGAGTTCCCCCAACAACCTGAAAAGCAACATGACAACACCAGAATCCAGCAAATATGCAAATGGAAGACCTGAGCAACCTAATCCAGAAGAAGTAGAAGAAATCGACTTTAAAAGTAACTTTATGAAAGTGATAGAGACCATTAAAGAAGTGAAAAACTGCATTAAAGAAAGGGATGAGAAGATTAACAAACAGAAGAAATAAATAAATACCTCAAAGATATCCTAGAAAACCAAGAAAAAGCAATTAAACAGGTAAAGACCTGCTTTCAGGTTCAAGACCTGAAAACTGAAATGAAGGCAATGAAGAAAACAAAAACCGAGAGATGGCTGAATATGGAAAAGCTGGATAAACGATGATGAACTGCAGTATAACCAACAGAATACAAGAAATAGAAGAAGGAATCTCAAATGCTGAAGATATGATAGAGAAAATAAACTCATTGATCAAAGAAAACAACAAAACCAACAAATTCTTTACACAAAACATCCAGGAAATCTGGGACACCATGAAAAGACCAAACCTAAGAATATTAGGGGTAGAAGAAAGAGAAGAATTACAGCTAAAGGCCCAGAAAATATATTCAACAAAATTATAGAAGAAAATTTTCCCATCCTAAAGAAGATTCCTATAAAGGTTCAAGAAGCATACAGAACACCAAATAGGCTGAATCAAAAAAAAAATCCCCTCGCCATATAATAATCAAAACAAAACATGCAGAATAAAGAAAGAATATTAAGAGCCGCAAAGGAAAAAGGTCAAGTAATATATAAAGGAAAACCTATCAGAATTACACCCGACTTATCTATGGAAACTATGAAAGCCAGAAGATCTTGGATAGATGTGCTTAAGACACTAAGAGACCATGGATGCAAGCCTAGATTACTATACCCAGCAAAGATTTCTTTCATCATCGATGGAGAAAACAAGATATTCCAGGATAAAAACAAATTTAAGCAATACATAGCCACAAAACCAGCCTTACAGAAAGTACTAGAAGGAAAACCACAACTAAAGGAAGCAAACACCACCCATAATAACACAGACATCTAACAACCCTCCACCAGAACAACTCAAAGTAGGGAAACACACAAACCCTACAACTAAAAAGAAAATAACCAGAATTAACAACCACTGGTCATTAATATCACTTAATATCAATGGTCTCAACTCACCTATAAAAAGGCACAGGTTAAGAGATTGGATATGAAAAGAGGATCCAACATTTTGCTGTTTACAAGAAACACACCTCAACCACAAAAGCAGACAATATCTCAGAGTAAAGGGTTGGGAAAAGGTTTTTCAATCAAATGACCCTAAGAAACAAGCAGGTGTGGCTATATTAATATCTAACAAAATCGACTTCAAACTAAAATCAATCAGAAGAGATAGAAATGGACACTTCATACTCATATCAGGAAAAATGTATCAAGATAAAATCTAAATCCTGAATATCTATGCCCCTATTGTAAAATCACCCACATATGTAAAAGAAACATTACTAGAACTCAAAAAGCACACATCAAACCCCACACACTAATAGTAGGAGATTTCAACACTCCTCTCTCACCAATGGACAGGTCAACCAGACAGAAACTTAACAAAGACATACAGGATCTAACAGATGTAATGAATCAAATGGACTTAATAGACATCTATAGAACATTCCACCAAAACAGGAAAGAATACACATTCTTCTCAGCATCTCATGGAACCTTCTCGAAAATCCATCACATACTCGGTAACAAAGCAAACATCCACATATGCAAAAAAGTTGGAGTAACCACATGTGTCCTATCAGATCACCATGGAGTAAAGTAAGAATTTAAGAACAATTCCACCCCCAAAAAGCCTACAAACTCACAGAAACTTAACAGTCAACTACTGAACCACTCCTGGGTCAAGGAAAAATAAATAAAGAAATTAAAGTCTTCCTTGAAATCAATGAAACTAAAGAAACAACATACCCTAACCTATGGGACACTATGAAAGCAGTGCTAAGAGGAAAGTTCATAGCACTTAGTGCCCACATAAAGAAAACGGAGAAAGCACACATTAGTGAATTAAC